>JZKD02S1238241.1:0-56559 GCA_000966675.3 Picea glauca
TAGAATGTTTCCACTTGTTATGAGAAATGATTTAAGTGGTTCTTTGAATGCTTATAAAGATGGAAGTTTAGATGAATCTTGGCTATGGCATTTGAGATATGGTCATTTACATTTTTTTGGCTTAGATCTGTTACATAAGAAGTAGATGGTAAAGGGGTTGCCATGTATTCAACAACCTGCAAGCTCTTGTGAGAGTTGTATACCTGGGAAGCATCATAGAGAGAAATTTGTTTCAAGTGTTTCCTACAGAGAAAAAGCTCCATTGGAAATTATCCACACATATTTATGTGGACCTATGCAAACACTTTCTTTAACTGGTTGTGTTTATTTTATGACTTTCATTGATGATTTCAGTAGGAAGACTTGGTTGTATTTTTTGAAACAGAAGTGTGAAGCCTTTGATGTTTTTAAGAAGTTTAAGTCTATGGTTGAGAATGAGAGTGGTCAAACCAATAAAATCTTGAGGTCTGACAGAGGAGGTGAATACAAACTTAATGAATTCATTGAATTTTGTGATCTTCATGGAATTAAAAGGCAGTTTACTGCTCAATATACTCCACAGCAGAATGGAGTGGCTGAAAGGAGGAATCGGACCATCATGGATATGGCTAGAAGCATGTTGAAAGAGAAGTATATTTCAAATGAATATTGCGGAGATGCAGTTCTTTGCTTTTTTTTTATCTTGAATAGAAGTCTGACCAAGACCGTGAGGGATCGTGTACCTCAGGAAGCTTGGGATGGTAAGCCTTGCGATATTTTCCATTTCAGAATTTTTGTATGTATTGCATTTGCGCATGTACCCGTAGAAATGAGGAGGAAGTTGGATGACAGATGCGAGAGATGTATATTTTTTGGATACAGTGAAGAGTCTAGGCAATATAAACTCTACAATCCCATCACCCAGAAATATGTAATCAACAGAGATGTTCAATTTAAAGAAGATGAAGCCTAGGATGGAAGTATTGACAAATCAGTTTCATAGGGAGCTGTGTTACCCCGTGAAGATGATGATGGAGTTGAGCAGGCTGAAGGAGATGGATAGATGGTTCCACATTCACATACACCTGTAGTAAGAATTCCTACTAGGAAAGCACCAGATTTCAGCCCATCTTAATTTAGAACGCCCAGAACTCATGAGCGTGGTGAGCCATCTGGACATGGTGGACATCAAACAGATTCACATGTAAGTAGTGAATCGAATCCTATTTTAGCTTCATTAAGAAACAGATTTAAAGGACAGAAGACTAGAAGCTTAAGAGAATTGTATGACCATAATGAAGAAGTAGATCATATTTCAAATTTTTCATTAAGGGCATGTGGTCCTACAAGTTTTGATGAAGCTGCTAAAGAAGATGTCTGGATAAAAGCAACAGATGAGGAAATTGATTCCATTGAAAGAAATAACACTTGGGATCTTGTAGATTTACCTGAAGGTAAGAACAGTATTGGTGTTAAGTGGGTTTATAAGACTAAGTTGAATGCATATGGTGAAGTTGAAAAGTACAAAGCAAGACTTGTAGCTCAGGGGTTTAGTCAGCAACCCGTTATTCATTGCAATGAAACATTTTCTTCTGTAGCAAGAATTGACACTGTGAGGATGGTCTTAGCTATTGTAGCTCAGAATAAATGGATCATCCATCAGATGGACATTAAGTCTGCATTCTTGAATGGATATTTGGAAGAAGAGGTTTATGTAAGACAACCTCGGGGTTATGAGATTGATAAAGATAGAGATAAACTTTACAAGTTAAGGAAAGCTTTATATGGATTGAAGCAAGCATCCAGAGTTTTCTATAGCAGAATTGATGAGTACTTGATTAGTGTTGGATTAAGAAGAAGTCCACATGAACCAACCCTGTATACAAAGGTAAACCAGAAAGGTAAAATTTTGATTATCTGTTTGTATGTCGATGGCCTGATTTTTACTGAAGATCTATCTGTAGATGATTTTAAAAATACCATGAAAATAGAGTTTGAGATGACTGATTTAGGATTGATGAAGTATTTTCTTGGAATTGAAGTGGATCAATCTGATGATGGCATTTTCATTTGTCAAACTAACTATGCAAATGAAGTATTGAAAAGGTTTAGAATGTTGAATTGTAAACCAACTGCAACACCTATGGAAACTGGTATTAAACTTAGTAAGTATGATGAAGGATCATATGTTGACCCAACTCTGTATAAAAGGTTGGTTGGAAGCCTTATGTACTTAACAAAAACCAAACCTGATATCATGTTTGATGTAAGTTTGATTTCGAGATTTTTTGAGACTCCGAAGAGTACTCATTGGCAAGCAGGAAAGAGGATCCTGAGATACATTGTTGGAACAATTGATTTTTGTTTCCGATACACATCAAGCTTGAACTTTGAGTTGATCGGATATACTGATAGTGATTTTGCAGGTTCCATTGATGACAGGAAAAGCACATCTGGGTATGTGTTCAGTTTTGGATCTGGAGCAGTGGCATGGGCATCAAAGAAATAACCCATTGTGACTCTATCTTCTACTGAGGCAGAGTATGTTGCAATAGCTGCAGCTGCATGCCAAGCTGTATAGATGAGAAGGGTCTTGAATGAATTGTTGCATGACCAGAATGATTCAACCCAAATTGTCCGTGACAATAAATCTGCCATTGCACTGTCAAAGAATCATGTCTTTCACAAACAGAGTAAGCACATTGATACAAGGTATCATTTCATTCGAGAGCTGGTAACTGGTAAAGAGATTTTTGTTCAGTTCTGCAGATCTAAAGAACAATTTGTAGACATATTTACGAAGCCTTTGGGAAATGAATTGTTCAAAATTCATAGAAAAAATATTGGGGTCTGTACGCTGTAATGCATTGTTTACAACGATTTTGCTTTTGTTTTTGAAATGATTAAGAGAGAGTATGTCAGAGATTAATCATTTCACCGCCTTGATAGCAGCAGATTAGTGGCCGTCTTGACCCTTCAAGACTCAAGGTTTAACCATAGATTACAATTTTGTCTTACATAGATTAAACGGTGGCCGCCTTAACCTTTCATGGCAACCTGACACCATCACCGCCTTGATTAATCTTTTTATAAGATTGAAGAGGCATTTTTGTTTATATATATAGCTAAAACAAATTATAAGAATTATGAGCTTGAAAGCATATTGAATAATTTTTTTTTTATTCGGAGATGTTTTCTCAGTTGATACGGTATTTTACTTATTGAGTTCGTAAACTCTTTCAATTGATATCTTAGCCTTGAGCATTTCACCCTATTTTATAGGCTATTTTATTTATTGACTTTGTTGCGCGGAGTTAGAGTGCAAGGAGTTTATTTATTGCGCTGAGTTTATTTACCTAGTGAAGTTTATTTACTTCGCTGAGTTTATTTAGTGAACGGAGTTTATTTTGTTCGTTTACGTTGAGTGTTTGCATGAACTGCGTTCTGCTCTTCGTTTTTCACATGAATAATGTCTAGCTTTGTTTCCTTTTGCTGGAAAATGGTTGTCCTTTGAGCTACACTAGTTGCATTGTTCAAAGATATTGAACTCTCCATTAAACATACCATTTTGGATCCTTCTCAGTTTTCATTCCACAAATATATGTTTTAACTTTATATATGTAGGTTGAATCATGTTAGCTTCCTCCTCCCAAGGATTTTCGGCAATTCTTAAATAAGTTGCATTTTTTATTTTATATTTTAATAGAAAGGTTTTCTTCGGCTTTTCTAAAATTTGAATTGGTACAGAAGCAGGAAATCAAGTCATTTGCATAATGACTGAAGATGCTCCAATGTCGGGCATTGTAGAAGGGGGAAAAGTGGAAAATGATGAGAATGTTTGATGCAGGACTTTGAGAAACTTCAAACCTATACCCCAGAGTGACTGAACCACCGTTGATGAGAATCGAATCAATGGTGAGAGTGACTTTGAAATTTTAACGATTCCTCTGTCTACAACCAATAGTGAGCCTCCTTTGCTTAATCCAATGGTGCAACTCGTACTGACATCATTTACTCACTATTTAACATGCTATCGAAGCGATTGAGAGATGAGTACTGCGCACTAGGGTTTCCTTCAGCATTCTCAACATGTTGGATCTAGATTCAATGATGAAATTAATCTTCCAGCTTGCTCTCAACCTAGTGTGGAGAACTCTATACTCACTGCGATTTCAAAGAGGCAAGAACGCCCTTCCATTCCTCTATTTATTGGTAACAAATAAAGGCATATAATATCATTGTTGATTTTGTAGGTCACCTAACTCAAAAAAATTCTTTATTGCATGAGCACGAGAAAGTATTTCTTTCCCTGTTATTCTTTCCTTCCATCCTTCCTCATGCGATCGTTATGCGGGAGATATCGATTCAGCTCCGGTCCTAACACTTTCTTCACAGCTCAACCGTTAGGAAACAATTTGTTAGCTTCTTTCTGTGAAATGGAGAAGAGACGCCTTACTTATAAGACAAGTGGGGCTTTTGAGGATTTTATCACTGCAACCAATCTCAATCTATAACTAATTGACTCAAGTTGTTAGACATAGCACATGCATTTCCAGGTAACATAGTGATTTGTTGCGCTATTCAACATTAAGCATTAGTTTCATTCCACTCAATAACTCTCATCAAGTTTTGATATATGCATCCATAGATCTAAACGCAGATCATATAAACCACACCTTGCAGATATAAAAACACGATGCTATGGATAAATATTGAAACTATATATTACAAATTTATTTAATCAACCACAAAGATACTGCTCACAAAGAGAACAGGCTACATGGAACAGGAAATGGATGAAGATTATCTTTTTTTTCACATAGAGAGTACACACTCTGTTTTCCTCTATTCTCCCCAACAAAAACATTCTAGATTACAAGCTACAAAATTATGGAACTGATTACTACAATACTGGATGAAAATCCAAACTTGAAACATTTCATTAAACAACTGCCAGACAATCTTTATCTATTTGAGATTGTGAGCATTGATCTTCTACCAAAGAATCAACCAGCTATGTATTGTTCTCCTTTGACTGCCATCTTACAATATTGTTTGACCCTTTTCATTTGTTCCTTGAATCCCTGATCATGCTGATATTTTCATAAAGTTTAGATGCAAAGATAGCTTGTTATATCCTTGGTACAATATGAGAGATTCTAGGTTCATTAAGCCTTCTACTCACTATGCTCACATGGTGCCATTCCATTGTTTCAACAACTTTCCAACAAATTGCACATATGGATGTTCGGGGACTTCCATATTTACTCTTTTCATAATAACAGAAAAAATTAGAGAGACTCTGTGTTGCAAGGTGGTATACTCTCCAAATACAACGAGGCATCATTTATAGCTGTTCAATATGAAACTGGGTTCACAAAATCCCTCTCCATGCTTGAGTGATTGATGGCGAATACAAAGGTTAACATAACTCTGAATCTGTAATGCCACCATCAACTAATGAATTTGTTATACCCTACTCTGCAACAATTATGAGTTCAAATGTTTTGTTTCTACAGAGACATTTTCAATAGATGATGATAAGTTTTCCACAAGCATTGCTTTTCTTTCCAGCTTAACGACACGCTCCATCAATTTTCTCAACAACCCGTCACACTTTCAACAAAAGTGTAAGAAACAAATAGGTTCAACACATGGCTTGTAAACTAATTTGACATCATACTCAAAGACTTGTTACCTCAACAATTTCAATGAGTGCTTTCTGTTGACAGTTAGAAATGTTGTGTTGGCACTTCCCTTAGGCTTGATCGTTGGAATTTAACTCTGGCTGTGCGTTTGAAAACTACGTTTAATTCTTGATAAAAACCCCACTCAAATAGTCCAGACAGAGTATCGTTTCCTTTAAAACAAAATACCATATTTTTTACCATAGCGATCCTCTGCTATAGTACTGGAATTATAAACAAAACACACAGCCTATGAATGATATAATTTATTTGGAGGAAGCTTCACATGTCATTAAAGTTTTGAACATTCATATGAGAAATGGATATCCCTATTCTTTGCTTCGATCCCATTGACGCCTATGATCTAAACACTTCGAACCTTCTCCTTGATGGCTATGAGATGCAAGCGTTCATTTGGACAGATGGCGTTCTATGGAACTAATTTTTTGGCTTCCTGTCGTGGGTAATATCCCCCATGCATCGGAGGGAGTTAACATAATGTTGTTTATACTTACGGGTAGTTGCAATGCACATTGAGGCGTAGTGCACATATAATTCTTCTCTCCTAAGTGGCTTGGCGCTAGGTCTTGACTTTGGGCGTTGAGTTGTGTGTTGTTACTTGTGTTATGTTGCAGGGTTCATGGCTTGGATATTAACTTGCGGACTTTCATACTAAAGAACCCGAGGGGCAAAATTATCCTTAGAAACCAATTTTATTCACACAAATTCATATATTTTTTCCGAGAGGTTTTTGGCCCAATATTTCTAGATTTTGTCGTTTGTGAAACTAGCATTGAGAAGTAGTTGCATGTCGCTACAAAAACATTGAGCTTGGTAGCGTTGCGAAATGATCTAGTTCATACTTTGGATTTCAAGTATTTTTAGTATAAATTGCAATCAATTATTTCCTTACATAATATTTCAGTGAGAATATTTATATTTGTATTAGGTTGAAGCTGGGACAGTAGCTATAAAGATAGTTGAGCTTGATGCAACTCTTGGAGGTCGTGCAGTGCAATACCGTGAATTGCAGGGCCATGAAACTGACAATTTTTTTTGTCATATAACAAAAACTTACCACAAAACAAAAATAAAACAACTGTCTTAAATAGTTACTAACCTTTTATAATATTTCTTTAATCAACATGCATATAAATATTGTAGTTTTAAAAATCAAGATTAGATATTTGTTTATTTAATATTTTAACATTGTTTATATATATATATAAGGTCATAAAGTCACGGCCACACTATTTATGTAGGTTGATTCATAATCAAATTCTCTTATAATTATTGTGTATAGTGTATTTGATCTTTGGTATGGGGCCATACGGACTTTCAGAAGCTTACGAAACTCAGTTACGTTGTTTGGTTGTGATTTTGTGTCCCCAAACCAAATTGTTATTGTTTCTGAATGACTTCAAGAGGTGAGTTGAAACTCACCATAATATGCAAACCGTGCCTCAAATCGATGAACTGCTAGTTCCATTGGAATCTTAGGCACCGGATTCCAGCGAGGGGGGCCTCTCCGAAAAGTGTTATTTAGGGGATCTTTGGAACTAGGGTTTAGCTTAGTGAGGCACAATGCAAATCTGACAAAAGGGGTCAAATTTCACAACCCCTGTGTCGAGTGATTTTGGGCACCGTGGTCACATGGGAATTGTCCATACGGACCTTCCAGAGCTTACAAAACTCAGTTACGTTGTTCGGTTGTGATTTTGTGCCACCAAACCAAATTGTCATTGTCTCCTTGAATGACTTTAGGAGGTGAGTTGCAACTCACCATAACATGCAAATCATTCCTCGGATCGACAAACCATTAGTTTCGTTGGACTCTTGGCACCAAATTACAGCTTGGGGGACCTCTCTCCTATGATTCCATTGCCCATAAAAGTGTTTGTTAGAGGATCTCTGGAACTAGAGTTTTGCTCAGTAAGGCACAATGTAAATTCGACATAGGGGGTCAATTTTCAAAACTCTTTTGTTAGGTCAAACTCTCTTCTGCAACCTCATTTTTTGCCAAGCATTCCATTCTCTACTTGATAGATTAATTGAGCATAACTTATTTCATATCTTGATCATAGTTTCTATGGTCTTCAACATCACTAGTTTTTTATGTTCTTTCATTTTTTTGCAATGTTGGTTTTTTCCCTCCTATGGGAGTCAAGAAGCAAACTCTTGAAGCTTTGTTTCTTGGCTACCTTATGGGATAATTTCTTAAAGAGAATGAGCTTGCTTGAAATTCAATTATTTTACCCTTTTTAGGATTGTCTGGCGTGCATATGAAAATCATACTTAAGATTAAAAACTTGTATTTTCGGTCCTCATGACAAAATAAAAAATTGCCATCTCATTTTAAGCTTAAAAACATTTATATCTTAAACCAACCAAATTCCAACCCTCTTTTTGAATATTGAATTTTCATTTGCAACACTATTTTTTAGTTTTAAGGTTTCTATTTAATTTATTATAATTTCTAGGTCCTTTTTTGGGTTTTGCATTTGCATTTCCAACTTTGTTCTTTTGGGCATGGTAATTTTCTACCTTATATTTTGGTTTTATATTGTAGGACAGTGTGCAGTGACAGTGTGTAGGGATGTCTTATCCTCTTTCCTACTGTTCAAACTTTTATTAAGTGACCAACATCAAGTAAAGCGTCCCTAGAATTGACAACATATAGATTATCAAGCACATTGGTCCATTGTATAGTGTTGGGGTTCCATATCCGAAGAAGATGTCATGCAACCATTATGGAACAATACAAGCATTGTTCATGAACATCTAGCTTTTCATAAATGTTTGTCTATTTGATTACAACCTCAATTATTCCATACTGAACAATAATGTTTTCTAGATTGCAAACTGAAGCATTTGGCTCTGGTGCAAGTCTCAATTGATGAATGTATGTCACCCAATACTTCCAATTGAGCATGTTTGTCATGTTAAGGAAAGGAAAGGAAGGGCATGGCATGTCAAGGCAAGTCAAGGGATGGCATGTCAAGGCAAGGAATGGCTAGGCTAGGCATGACATGCCAAGGCAAGGAAAGGAATGTCATGTCAAGGAAAGGAATGTCAATGCAAGGCATGGCATGTCAATGAAAGGCATGTCAATGAAAGGCAAGGTCTGTCAAGGCAAGGCATGCCAAGGAAATGAAAGGCATCTCAGGGGAAGGCATGGAAAGGAAAGGCAAGCCAAGGAAATGGATGTCAAGGCAAGTTATGGCATTTCAAGGAAATACATGGCAAGGGAATGCATGGCAAGGCAAGGAATTGCAAGGAAATTCATGGTAAGGCATGACAATGCGTGGCATGTCATGGCAAGGTAAGACATGTCAAATCAAGGCATGGTTTGTCAAGGAAAGGAATAGAAAGGCAAGGAAATACATGTCAAGGCAAGGCATGGCCAGGTTAGGCATGAAATGTCAAGGAAAGGCATAGAATTACATGTCAAGGAAAGGCATGGAAAGGAATGGAAGGGCAAGGCATGTCAAGGGAATGAAAGGCAGGGTCTATCAATGCAAGGCATGTCAAGGCAAGGCACGTCAATGCAAGGCAAGGTCTATCAAGGAAAGGCATGCCAAGAAAAGGAAAGGCATGTCAGTGAAAAGAATGGCAAGGCAAAGAAAGGCAAGGAATATAAAGGAAATTCACGGCATTCCAATGCAAGGCATGGCAAGGCAAGGAAATGGAATGCATGGAAAGGAAATGCATTGCAAGGCATGCCATGGTAAGACATGAAAACACATGGAAAATCATGGCATGGAAAGGAAAGACATGTCAAGGAAAGGAATGGCTTATCAAGGAAAGACATGGCCTGTCAAGGAAAGACATGGTAATGCAAGGCAAGACATGTCAAAGAAAGACATGGCTTGTCAAGGCAAGGCATGGCCATGCTAGGCATGGCATGTGAAGGCAAGGAAATGAATGGCATGTCAAGGAAAGGCATGCCAATGCAAGGCATGGCATGTCAAGGAAAGTCATGTCAATGCAAGGAAAGACATGCTAATTCAAGGCAAGGCATGTCAGGGGAAGGCATGGAAAGGCAAGGCAAGGAAAGGAATGTCAAGGCAAGGCATGGCATGTCAAGGAAAGGAAAGGCATGCAAAGGCAAGAAAAGGCATGGCATGTCAATGAAATGAAAAACATGTCAAGGCAAGGCATGGCTTGTGAAGGCAAGGCATGACAAGGCTAGGCATGGCATGTCAAGGAAAAGAAAGGCATGGCATGTAAAGGTAAGGAATGTCAATGCAAGACATGGCATGTCAAGGAAAGGCAAGGAAAGGCTAGGCATAACATTTTTTTATGATCTTTACTAACGTTTATCATAATTGTTGAATGTTTTACATCATTGGAATGACATTTTAGTTTTAACTTATTTGATATTTTATTATCGTATGTGAACTTTGGTATGATGTGATATGATTATCGTTTCATTTTATATGTTGTAATATTAGATATATAACAGAGAAATTAATTATTCCGTGAAATAAATAATAACTTTTCATTCTAAATGTTTGTTTTTCCATAACAAGGATCTTCCAAAAGATCTGGATCATCCTCAACAAATATATCCAGATCATGATGTTGTGTCTGATGCTGAGATGGAAGATTATGTTTAGGATGACATAGATACAAATGACATTGATTCCATTGTCGATGCAGATGATGATGATGACGATCATCATGATCATGATCATGATGGTGATGATGTTGTTGAGGAAGTTGTTGGTAGCATCCAGTGACATTCATGATCATACAGACTACCTCATGGATCATTTTTTATATATTGTTATAATGTCTCTTTTCATGGTTACTATCATATGTACCATTTTCACGGCCTCCAGTACCATATTATTGAGTTGTGTCATTTTGACATGTTTCATGTTGACTTATATCATTTGGACATGACGTGACATATTAACTTGTATCATTTTGTCTTACATAATTTATCATTTTTATTTATATCATTTGTACATGATGTATCATTTTGAATTATGTCGATTGTTGGACATGTATCATTTCCATATGATATTGATCTACTGGAATATATATTTGACTTTGACTTGTTTTAGTTATATGATGATGGTCTTATCAATATTGACTCGTCAATTTTTATATATTGAAAGTGGTTGATGATTTTTGGATGCATATTTATTATGTATGATAGTTTTGATTTACTGCTCATGATGAATGTTTTCAAATTCACTTAAATTATATATATTTGACTCACTAGTTTTAATTATAGATGATGATCATTTTATAATAATTATCTTTTTATTTATATATACTAGATGTTCTAGATTCTATTTTGATGGAGATTTAATAAGTATAATGTTGTTGTTAATTTGTATGGATGTTTGTTTCCCTAACAAATTCTTTATTAATGTTATCCTATAAAATATTTCAAATGCATTTATATGAATTACTGTAGAATCATATAATTTATTTAAGAGACATGATATATTTAACTAATTAATGTGAAATAAAACATATTAAATTAATATTCGTAAGAAAAACAAGAAGTATTTTTGGAAGAAAGAAAGGAAGCAACAATGGAATCCAAATTGGAAGCCACACCAGAAGAAAAACTGGAAGCAAAATTGGAACTCAAACCAGAAGGAACACAGGAATCAAAACGGGAAGAAAAACTAGAAAAAAAAGTAGATGTAAAATTGGAAGCCAAACCAGAAGCCAAACTAGAAGCAAAATTGGAAGCCATATCAGAAGCAAAACTGGAAGCCAAACGAGAAGACAAAATGGAAGAAAAATTGGAAGGCATATCAGAAGAAAAAATGGAAGCAACACCTGGTGATATTCCTCTCACCAAACTCAAAGCCAAGCTCAAAGCCATATCAGAAGAAAAACTGGACGTAAAATGGGAAGCCAAACTAGATGCAAAAATGGAAGAAAAATTGGAAGGCACATTAGAAGAAAAACTAGAAGCAACACTTGGAATTGAACCTGGCACTAATTCTGGCACTATTCCTAGTGCTAAACCTGGCACTATTCGTGGTGTTAAACTCGACACTATTCCTAGCACTAAACCTAGCACTATTCATGGTGCTAATCCTATCTCTATTTGCTTACGTTATTTTTCTAGCGCTAATTTTGGTGCTAAATATGGCGCAATTATAAAAAGTCCATACTGCACCTAATTTTGCGCCAGAAAATGTGTCTCATTCATGGAGTAAAATACACTAAATTTTGGCGCTAATTACATGTTTTGTTGTAATGTAACCATTTCTCATGCAATGTTTTCAGGTAAGGGTTTTGGGGGGGAGGGTTAGTTGACCCTTCCACTGGAAAAGTATTCACATGTATCTAGTGGAATCTTTTATTATCCATTCTTGAATAATAGTATTCCCATGAATAGTCAAAATAGACAAGGTTTAGTCGATGCTTCGTAAAAGATGATATATGTGTCGAGGGATATATTTTGGAAAATTAAGCTAACCCTTCATCATGAAAATGTTTTTTTCGAGGATCCTAAATAAGTGGAAATATGCCATTCCTATTGTATAATATACTTTTGGAGGGGGAGTAAGGATAAGGCTAGTCCAACCCTTTGTATTCTCAGCAAGAGGTACATAGAAGGGTCGACTAAACATTTCTCTAGAATATTATTCTCATGGAGGGGATCACTTAGAAGCATCAATTGGACCTTCCTCAATTACTATTTCCTTGTGGTGTGGGAGGATGGAGAACATTCATCCAACCCTTCCTCAAGGATGGTATTAGATTCCAAGAGTATCAATGGGATGGATTTCCCAACCATTCCTCAAACAAAGTTTTAGCATAAAGGTGATACCATGGAAGGGTTGACCAACCTTTCCCGAAACAAAGTATTATCTTGGAGTGAGAGAATGGATAAGGGTCAATTAATCATTCCTAAAGTATGGTATTCCTAGCAAGGTGTATCCAATGGAATGGTTGGCCAACCATTTATGAAGGATGGTATTGGTGTCTTTGTGTCTCTAATGGAAGGGATTACTGATCTTTCCACAACAAAAATTTTCATTTAAGTGTGAACCCCGAGAAGGGTCATCCAATCATTCCTCAAGAATCATATTGTTCAACTTCGAAACATAATAAAATATATTAATTAGTTATCTTTAAAAAATAGTAAAAAAATATAAATTTCCAAAAAATAAAATAAATAATAAGTGGAATCTACTAAATTATGTGTATATCATTCTCATATATGTCGTTTTTCAAGATTATACATTGAGCATTGAATCAGTTGATGAAAAAAAAAAACACTTGTTAACTTTTTCAAAAATTTGCAATGAAGATCACTTAATTAAATGTAAATTTGACACATTAAATTACATTAATATGTTTTAATCTAGTTAGAGAGACTACACAATTCCCTACAATTACCTAAAATTCTCAAGGCATATATGAGTTTTGAGGGCTTCAATTTTAAAAATATATAAAATGTCAATTTTTCATTGACACATTTTACTAAAAAGTGTTTACCATTTTCATGGATTTCCCCACTTGACTCCCATGTTATACAAACTTTCCTATCAATACCTCTTGATACAATTGGAATTTGCACTCGTTATTCAATTCCTAATTTCATTTTGGTTGCTTTAGAAAATTGATTTTCCAACCCTACACCAACGCCCTATCATCTTGAGTAGTTTTGGTTTTCTATCAATGAAAATTAATCCTAGTTGATTTTAATTTATCCTTTATTTAAAAGGGATATTTATTACTCAAGGGTAGTAAAGTAAAACTTAATTATGCTTTGAGATTCAAGAATGTCAATTAATAAATAAATTAACAAATTCACTTGCACATTTATGATTTTCTTCCAAATGAAATGATGTAAGTCTTGAATATACTTTGAATGCCAACAAGAATAAGATATCTAACTTCATGTTTCAATGCCAATAAGAGTCTATAACTTCATACCTTGTAAAATTATAGTATAAAAACAACAAACATATACAAATTCCATTTCACAAATGAACTCAACTTAATTCCCTAAAGAATGCACAAATATTTTTATTCCTTTTAAACTTGCAAATCCCTCAAAAGAAATCTTGAAAACTCAAACAACTAATCAAGAATATTCCTACCACAATGTTCACTCAGAATCAAGTTAGTCAAGTTATTAATACCATTGTATCATTTTAACCTCTTCTACCATGTATCATATTTGCCAAAATAGTCCTATATTTTTCTTTTGTAAATTTGAAACAATAGTAAGGAATATTAGACAATATATAACAACAATGTTGTACATCTCAACTATACCTTTCCAATGGTATAAGGCATGCCCAAAATATTGTTTGGGGTCAAACGTTATGCACAAATGTGAAAATATTTAGTTTCATGTCAAAAGCTTTTCTATAATAGAAAAATGCATGTGTTGCAGAGTCCATATAGAATATGGAAAAATAATGCATAACAAAAAAGTTGTATATGTTTTCAAAACCTTTCGATTGGTATAAAGAGCATCCCAATCCAAATTTGGGATAATTAGTTGTGAAAAAATATTCTAAAAGATTTATTTTTTTCTTACATAAGATGGATATTAGGATTCGTAATTTTCTATCAAACCATAACTAAAAGTTGAGCCTACTAGAGACCAATTAAACCAACCCAAAACATAGAAATTCTAATAATCTCCCTATTGTAGTTATCAATTATACTATAGGGACTTTTCACTATTCCAAGCTAATGGATTCCCCGGTGAGTGGGTTGATAGCTTGTTGTAGCTAACCGATAAGTTATTGAATTAATTTGTTATATCTAATGTTTTATGTTATGAAATGAAAAGAAAGGGAAGGTTTCATGACTCCTTATTAATGATTGATGTATATCCAAGTGAGCAATTCCAATCCAAGAGTCTTTAGTCTAGATTTATTATATAGATCTACATGAAAATAAGTACACAACCTTACTTACTCCATGTAAATTAAAAAAAAAAAAAAAGATCTAAATCACTTTTAGGTTAATAAAATCAAAACCAATTCCTAGATCTTAAGAAACAAACAGGCATAAGAACAAGACAAGGAATTGTGGGGATGGAGGGGGGGGCAAAAATAGTGATGTAGGAGCATCTCTCAACGTCAATCAGCCAGCCAGCCGGCCCACGTCAGCGCACACATTCAAGGATGTAGAGAGGTGCAGCCCTCATTTCAAATTTGAATTTGAATGTAATTAAATGTTGCAAGGCCCTTGAGCCATAGAGTCGTGCCTTTGCACAGTCATTAGAATAGAAGGCCTTTAATGGTTTGTAAGGATGAAATATAGCTCCAATTTTGGACTAGACAGCCCATTCAATTGTAGAGTTAATGTAAATTGAATAGGGTAGGTAGTTTGGAGGGAAGATCTCAAAGAGCCCCCTCATGTAAAATATCTTGGTATCTGTTTTGAGTTAGTATACAGAGAGAGTTGAGAAGGAGCTGAGACTCTTTTATAGTCCGCGCTCAGAACACCTTTGTAAAGAGGCATTTTATATTAATACAAACCAGAGCAGTTTTACCTGCATGATTTCGTGTTGTGTGGATGTCTTTTGAGTGTTCATGTTTATGCTGTGAATTTATGTTGTAAATGTATGGATAGGTATGCATTTGAAGGAGTTGTTTGATTTTAGGTTTGGAGGTCTTTGACGCTTCACACCAAGAGGGTGTGACAGAAAATTGTGGGTTCTGATAGCCAGTGCTTAGAGAGCACTTCCAATTCTGTGGAATTTGGACAAAGACATGCTAAGAGGGAACAACAGCTAAAGTCATTAACTCAGGAAGACCTCAAGGTTGTTGAACACCTTGGAGGCAAGACTTTGTGGAGAAGACACAGTAAGGAGACAGAATCTCTGAGGAGTTTTGTAGATCTCTGCCAGGAGGGCATTGAACATATGCATAGGTTGCATTAAGGGAGGAACTTTGTTGTGAGTTCAACAGAAGTCAGAATCACTAAGGATTCTAGACACTCTGCCAAGAGGGCATTGAGTAAGTGCTAGAGTGCACAAGAAGAACTCTTTGAGTTCTGGAACAAAAGAAGAGTCCAAGGAGTAGGATCTTCATAGGGTTGTTGAACACCCTCAAGGCTTAGCAAGGAGTGCTGGAGCAGGAAGTTGCCATAGGGAATTTCCATATATCTAAGGAGAGAAAGGAAAAGGGCTTAGTTCCTTAGAGATCTGAGTTCAAGGAAAGATCAGGACAGATAGCACCAAGTTGGCATGTAGAGACTCTGCGAGGAGAGCAGAAGTCGGGAACACTTTTCAAGGTTTCAGGGAAGACCAAGCTCAGGAGGGAGAAGTGTCATTATGCGCACAGAGCGATAGTTGTAAATGTGTAGAGGTTAAGGAGAATAATCCTTCGAGGATTAAAGAGGACAGAAGCTCAGGAGGAGGAGCATCCCAAGGAAGCAAATTTCGAGGCCTTTAGCAATTGAGAATTCTTCCAAGTTTAGGAAGAATGTGCATGCTCAGGAGGAGCACAGCCACCATCGAATCAAGCCAGAGGAGAGATCTGGACCATTGTATTTCCACGTTCAGGGAGCAACGTAGGAGGCACGCACAGAGCAGGAGAGATTGTGAGCCGTCAGATCTCACATGGATCGTCGACATTCGTCAGATTGGTCGGAAGATGCATGAGGTTTAACCCTCACAAACAGGACAGAGAGATGAAAAAGTCATGAAACAAGCGTGGATATAGGGATTTCAGAGTTTGGGAGTTCAGAGGTCCTGATATCGAGAGATAGGGGCACTCCATGGTGAAAGTCCTGAAAGAGATATGATTCATCCGTTTAAAGGAGGACATGTGTCGCAAGATCACCCATTTCGGGGATTCGAGCACTGGGAAACACAGAGGGGAGTCTTTCGACTTCGTCAATGGTGAAGTCACGAAACGATCTGGACCGTCCAAGCGGGAGGACACGTGGCGGAGATCAGGGAGTCCACCGGGTTTTCGGATACCGGGGATTCAGGAAGACAGAGGAATTGTTCCATAGGGATCGTGATGTCCTGAAATCTGAAAGAAGATCGGAGGTGTCCAGGGAGAGGACACATGGAAGAAATCTAGGCGTCGGGGAAAATCCTGAAAAGAAGGCATTTCGGTATTTTGGCTACCGGGAATGCGAGAGGTAAGAGTTCGAGACTCTTTACCCTTAGAATCTCGAAAGGATATGAAGAGTTGGATCGAGAGGGGCTTAGAGCCATTGATCAGCTCAGGAGGAGGAGAACCCAGAATTCAGGATTTTTGTACTTCAGGTCATCAAGTACTGAGACTACAAGAGGTCAGTGAAAATTCGCTGCAAGGGGATTCGTGAAATTCTGAAACACAAAGTCCTGAAAGCATTCATAGGAGCATTGTGGGGATCATTTCGTCATACCGAATATCTAGATATCGGGAATCCTAAACACATAGGATACGGGCTCAAGAGGAGGAAAACCCCGAAAGGATCACAATCGTTCGATTGAGTAGGACATGCGACAGAGATCAAGGGGGTTTCGACATTTCAGATACCGGAAGTGCGGGCGAGTAGGGAATGGGAGTAGACCTTGCAATAGGAGAACCCAAAACATGAAAATCTGAAAGGATTTTTTGAAGGCGTCATTTCAGCACTTCGGGGTTCGGAGCTTCGGGAGTTCCGAAGGCTAGGATTCGGTGCTTCAGTGTTTGAAAGCCCGAAATTGCGAAAGGTGAAGACCCGGAAGAGTAGCATTTCATAATACTGGGTTTCGGTATTTTGGGGGTACTGTGTCACAAAGGATAGAGCATTTTGGCATTTGAAATCCCGAAATTGCGAAAGGAGGGGACCCGGGGAAGTAGTATTTCAGGATACCGGGTTTTGGCATTTCAGGGATCCTGCGAACAAGAGGTTGAAGCATTTTGGTGTTGGGAAAACCGAAATCGAGAAGGGAGATATAGGAAGTTGTGGAACAAGTAATTTGACATTTCGCATATCATATTTTTGGGAGTCCAGAGGACAAGAGGTTGGGAGCTACGCACCGGTAAGTCCCAAAATAGGACTACAGTCATATGAAGAGTGGTCGCATGGACCAGGGATGTAGCCCAAGGAGATAATTGTGGTTAAATCCAATTTCGGTGACCAGGAGATTGAGGAGTCAAGGAATCTCGAAATTAGAACACAGAGAGTCTCGAAACCCAAAATTTCCTGACGGGGAAAGGGCATAGACGTCTATAGAGGATGTGGCAGAAATAGAAGGACCCGTGGATTGATTTGATTGATATTCCAGCAAGGAATCAAAAGAGTTATTTCGTCTTAGAAGGTGAATGAACGATCCTATGAGCGGACTCTGACCCGAGGGTTTGGGGCTCTGCATCATTTTGGTATCAAATCTTGAATCTTATCTGTAGATTTCAGGCAAGGGAAGCTAGAGGCAAAGGAGCACTCTGAGACACATAATTTTGGTATCAGAGCGGAACTTCACTTGTATATTTCAGGTGAAGTGAAGAAAAGAATACAGAGTCATGGAAGCTCTGTGATGATTGTTTGCAGGTAGGCAACAATCAAGAAGACAGTCAGGAGGACTGTGGGAGAAGATGGAAACACTCAAGGTTGCAAGGTGACAACAGATCTGTCAGGAGGACAGATAGACAGTAGGAAGAATGACCACTGAAGGCTATAAGCACTGTGGAAAGAAGAGCCACCAGAAGCAGGATGAAGAACTCACCGAGATCAGAGCGAGGATGGAAGAGCTTGCACTACGAGTGCAACAGGATGCTAAATCGCGATGGGTGTATGAATGGCCCATGAGGACGAAAGAAAAATGGCCAGTCAAGGAGTTGATGGGTAAAATAAAACAGATGTTGTTAAGTGGATGGTTGAGGCATGTTGAAAACCTTGACGGACCAGATGAGATGGTTAAGGTATGTGAACCAGAGGTTGGGAGAATTATCATTGATAGTGAGGATGAATTGAGATCATCTAAAGATCTCAAGGACTGCTAGGAAGGTAGCCCAGAAATTCCCAATTGCCAAGAGGGAAAAGAGTTGATATTACTGCGGGATCTCATAGACTGTCATGAGGACAGCTAGGGAATTTCACTTTTCCAGGAGGGAAATGAGACGAGGTCACTGCAGGATCTCATCTATTGCCAGGAGGTTAAGAGAAAGTTTCCAAATTGCCAGGTGGGCATGGGAACAGAAATGGGATTGTTTGAGAGTCTCATGAACTCAGAGGTGAGTTTAGATCAGCCCAAAAATATGACAGAGTAGATGATCTCAGAGATGTATTTGGATCAGCAAATGAAACTGACAGAGAAGGAAGATCGAAGAAATCTTCTAATGATTGGGGGAATTGGAATATTCCTACCACACAACCCAGTTGAGACAAAAATCTATGTTGTCGATGATGCAGCAAGAGAAGGACAGCCATCCGTGACTGTCAAAGGAAGTTTGGAGCAGACGTTAGAAGATGCCCAAGCAGAAGAGGAAGAGGCAGACAACATGAGATTTGTTGATATGTGTGAATAGATTGAAGCCCTGGAGATAAGGGTGATGGTGCAGGGCATGCACATCCAACAGATGAAGTTGGAAACTGATGAAGGAGATATCTAGACTGAGTAATAACTGGGAAAGGTTCGACTTGAACCAACACAAGGAGAGTTTGCAGAAGTCAAGCTGCCATAGGAAGAGGCTGAGCAGTATTTTAGTAAGAAAACTGCAAAGCTAAAATCTGTAGCAGGGTGGCAAGTTGAGGCCACAGGAGATAAAGGAGATGACATGGGAGATCATTGTGATCTGCCAAATTGTAGAAAGAATTTGCAGCAAAGGAGACTAAAAATATAGAGACAGTCACTGGAGAAGATGGACGAGGTGATTGATGAGATCAGGAGGTTGATGATTGGATCACAAGAGACTGCCAGCTGAGAAAGACTGGATAGAGAAGAAGCAACAACAATGCAGCGAAAAAAGAAACAACAGAGAAAGGGAGCAAGGAGACATCTCCAAAAATTTGTTTGGGATCCAGGAGGATTTCAACAGTTGAGGTGGAAGCTCATGAGAAAGAGCTCATGAATTTTGCAGCTGAGGATTATGATGTAGGAGCATCTCTCCATGTTAATCAACCAGCTAGCTGACCCACATCAGCGCACGCATTCAAGGATGAAGAGAGGAACAACCCTCATTTCAAATTTGAATTTGAATTTAATTAAATGTTGCAAGTTCGTTGAGCCATAGATTTGTGTCTTTGCGTAGGCATTATAATAGAAGGCCTTTAATGGTTTGTAAGGCTGAAATCTAGCTCCAATTATGGACTAGACAACCCATTCAATTGTAGAGTTGATGTAAATTGAATAGGGTGGGTATTTTGGAGGGAAGAGCTCAAAGAGCCCCCTCATGTAAAATATCTCGGTCTCTATTTTGAGTTAGTATACAGAGAGAGTTGAGAAGGATCCAAGACTCTGTTACAGTCTGTGCACAGAACACCTTTGTAAAGAGGAATTTTATATTAATACAAACCAGAGCAGTTTTACCTGCATGATTCTGGGTTGTGTGGATGTCTTTTGAGTGTTCATGTTTATGCTATGAATTTATGTTATAGATGTATGGATAGGTATGCATTTACAGTATTTGTTTGATTTCAGGTTTGGA
The DNA here is from genome assembly GCA_000966675.3 of Picea glauca. Taxonomy (NCBI): domain Eukaryota; kingdom Viridiplantae; phylum Streptophyta; class Pinopsida; order Pinales; family Pinaceae; genus Picea; species Picea glauca. Next base: position 20,243 of record JZKD02S1238241.1, read on the forward strand.
GGTCTTTAAGGCTTCACGCCAAGAGGGTGTGACAGTACATTGTGGGTTTTGATAGCCAGTGCTTAGAGAGCACTTCCAATTCTATGGAATTTGGACAAAGACGTGCTAAGAGGGCACAACAGTTGAAGTCATTAACTCAGGAAGGCCTCAAGGTTGTTGAACACCTTGGAGGCAAGACTATGTGGAGAAGACACAGTAAGGAGACAGAATCTCTAAGGAGTTTTGTAGAGCTCTGCCAAGAGGGCATTGAGCATATGCACAGGTTTCATTAAGGGTGGAACTCTGTTGTGAGTTCAATAGAAGTCAGAATCACTGAGGATTATAGACACTCTGCCAAGAGGGCATTGAGTAAGTGCTAGAGTGCACAAGAAGAGCTCTTTGAGTTTTGGAACAGAAGAAGAGTCCAAGGAGTAGGATCTTCATAGGGTTTTTGAACACCCTGTAGGCTCAGCAAGGAGTGCTAGAGAAAGAAGTTGCCACAAGGCATTTCCATATATCTAAGAGGACTTAGTTCCTTAGAGATCTGTGTTCAAGGAAAGCTCGGGACAGATAACACCAAGTTGGCATGTAGAGACTCTGTGAGAAGAGAAGAAGTCAGGAACCATTTTCAAGGTTTCAGGGAAGACCAAGCTCAGGAGGGAGAAGTGCCATTATGTGCACAGAGTGATAGTTGTAAATGGGCAGAGGTCAAGGAGAATAATCCTTCGAGGATTAAAGAGGACAAAAGCTCACTAGGAGGAGCGTCCCAAGGAAGCAAAGGTCGAGGCCTTTATCAGTTGAGAATTATTCCAAGTTCAGGAAGAACGTGCATGCTCAGGAGGAGCATAGCTGCCATTGGAATAAGCCAAAGGAGAGATCTGGACCATCGGATTTCCACGTCTAGGGAGCAGCGTAGGAGGCACACACAGAGTAGGAGAGATTGTGAGCCATCGGATCTCACATGGATCACTGACAGCCATCAGATTGGTCGAAAGCTGCACAAGGTTTAACCCTCACGAATAGGACAAAGAGACGAAGAAGTCCCGAAATAGGCGTGGATATCGAGATTTCGGAGTTCGGGAGTTCGGAGGTCCTGATATTGAGAGATCGCAGCACTCCATGTTGAAAGTCCCGAAAGAGATATGATCTGTCCATTTAAAGGAGGACACGTGTCGCGAGATCACCCATTTCGGGGATTTGGACACCAGGAAACACAAAGGTGAGTCTTTCGACTTCGTCAGTGGTGAAGTCATGAAACGATCTGGACAGTCCAAGTGGGAGGACACGTGGTAGAGATCGGTGAGTCCACCGGGTTTTGGGATACCGGGGATTCGAGAAGACAAAGGAATTGTGCCATAGGGATCATGAAGTCCTGAAATCTAAAAGAAGATCTAAGGTGTCCAGGGAGACGACACGTGGCAGCAATCCAAACCTCGAGGAAAATCCTAAAAAGAGGGCATTTCGGTATTTCATCTACTGGGAATGCGAGAGGTAAGAGTTAGAGACTCTTGATCCTTAGAATCCCGAAAGGATCTGAGTCGTTGGATCGAGAGGGGCTTAGAGCCGTTGATCAGCTCAGGAGGAGTAGAACCCAGAATTTGGGATTTTTGTACTTTGGGTCATCGGGTACCAGGATTACCAGAAGTCAGTGAAAATTCGCTGCAACAGGATTTGCGAAATTCCGAAACGTGAAGTCCCGAAAGTGTTTAGAGGAGCATTTCCGGGAGCATTTCGACATACCAAATATCAAGATATCGGGAATCCTGAACACATAGGATCTGGGCTCAAGAGGAGGAAAACCCCGTAAGGATCACGATCGCCCAATTGAGCAGGACACGTGGTAGAGATGAAGGGGGTTTCGAAATTTTGGATACCAAAAGTGTGGGAGAACAGGGAACATGAGTAGAACTTGCAACAGGAGAACCCGAAACCTGAAAGTCCAAAAGGATTTTTTGAAGGCGTCATTTCGGCACTTCAGGGTTCGGAGCTTCCAGAGTTCTGAAGGCTAGGATTTGGTGCTTCGGTGTTTAAAAGCATGAAATTGAAAAAGGTGAAGACTCGGAAGAGTAGCATTTCGGAATACTTTTTTTCGGTATTTCGGGGGTCCTGTGTCACAAAGGATAGAGAATTTCAGCGTTTGAAAGCCCGAAATCGCGAAAGGAGGAGACCCAGGGAAGCAGTATTTCAAGATACCGGATTTCAACATTTCGGGGATCCTGCAGATAAGAGGTTGAAGCATTTTTGTGTTGGGAAACCTGAAATCGAGAAGGGAGAGATAAGAAGTTGGGGCACAGGTAATTCGACATTTTTCATATCGGTTATTCAGGAGTCCAAAGGACAAGAGGCCGGGAGCTACGCACCAGTAAGTCCCAAAATAGGACTGCAGTCATATGAAGAGTGGTCGCATGGACTAGGGATGTAGCCCAATTGGATAATTGTGGTTAAAGCCATTTCGGCAATTCGTCATTTCGGTGACCGGGAGATCTAAGAGTCAAGGACTCTCGACATTAGAACATAGAGAGTCCTGAAACCCAAAATTTCCTGTCAGGGAAAGGTCACGGACGTGTACAGAGGATGTGGCAGAAGTAGAAGGACTTGTGGATCGATTTGATTGAGATTCCAGCAAGGAATCAAAAGAATTATTTCGGCTCAGAAGGTGAATGAACGATCCAGTGAGTGGACTCTGACTCGAGTGTTCGGGGGTCTACATCAAATAGATCCATATTAATAAATAAAACATCTGTACATTAGGAAAAAATATATGTTATTTTTGTAGCACCTCCATCACTTGGATTTGGGTACCTCCATCCTTAGGCACGTGGATAAAACTCATCCCTTACAAATGGATCTTGATATATTAAAATGGTTTCTAGATCTAGAATAATCTAGCACTACCACTATCCAGGAAATATCAATTTAGAGATATAAAAGGAATCACTCAAAAATATAACCAAGGACCAAAGAATATTAGCTAAACTGAACTCGCATTGCATTGGGATAAGGGTGAGAACCATAAATATGAGTGTGTACAATCTCACCAAGCACCTATGTTTTATAGGCTTGGAGATAATTCATACTCATTGGAAAAATAACATGGACTTTGAGTGTCTATCCTTGGAAAAGTGTTTCTTGGGACTTGCACCTCCATGATGTTTTGGTCCATACTCAATTCCAATGCAATCAATGACCAAAATTGTGCTTGAGACTTGCACCTACATGGACTTTTGGGCCATCCAAAAATAGGTGTATCATGGTTTTTTTTGTGGGGGCATACTGAACTTCAATGCACTAAGGGACCAAAAATGTTGCTTGAAACTTGCACCTATGTGGTTTTTTTTTATATACTCAATTCTAGAGGAATTTTTTTTTTTTTGAGACTTGCACCTACATCATTTCTTGGGGCATAGTCAATTCTAATGCACTCAAGGACCGAAAATAGGTGCAACAATAACCTTTTCCATTGGACCTTTCAAAAATACTATCAATTGTGACATCTCTACCCAATATTTTTGTCATATTATATACCATACCAACAACACCATAGTGCTCTCTATAGTTCTCCTTGTAATACCTATACTCTCATACAAGATGAAAAAACCTACAAACTAACCTCTATTTTTATGTCTCCTTCTTTCCATGACACATACAATGCCTAATCCTTCATAAATTTCCATCCTTACACATTATACATCCAACCACTCTAGCACTTGAACCTACACCACAACCTCTCAATCATACCCACCATCCCACACTCTACTCACTACCCTTATCTTGTAACCCTCTTAGTACAATACATCAACACCTCTTGTCTTATTTTCAATCCCTACCCCTTTCTACAATTTTTACATATGTTTCCAAACCACCTCATCACTTAATCCCCTATATGCATCCCTCTTTGTCACTTTTATACCCCCATTCCACTACTCTCACTTTGCACCAAAAAAATTTACACAACTAAATCACCTGCAAATATTTAGCGAACTCTAGAAAAGAGGCACACAACTAAGGAGTAAGTCTCACTTATTGAGGAGAAGTGTCACTTTAACATGGATGAGGTTCTCCATATCAACATACAATGGTCTAGATAATTGACGACTTGTATAGCATGTTCTCTCATTTTAAGAGAAGGTAGTGCGTCAGGTATATGAAAATACCCCCAAACACACCTATTAGGATGATGGATACCATCAAACCACTATTATGTAGGGTGTCATTACTAATTCCAATAGTACATAGGATCACAATATTTTTTTTATCATATCCACATCCCATCCACATTGAGAAGCACATAAAATATCATTTTAAGGACTAATGTCATGCTCATAGCAAGGCCGAACTCCATGTCAAGGCCAGGGATGTCACAATAGTCATGACACTTCTCTATATAGAAGCCAACACATATAGTTCACCACTTATCTATAGCATGCATTCTCTATTAAGCATAGTAAATAGTCGAAAACCAACGTCTTCCCTTAGCATCCAACCTCTATTTATATGTTTCTCTATGATTCAAAGCATCAAAAATTGGTCACCTTCTCAACATATTATTCTATGTATGTAGTCATCAATACCTGACTATATTAATTTCTAGCTAATCCCTAGCACTACACCTCAGGTTATGATTGTTAATATATTACTTCAGCTACTTGGTGCATGGAGATATAAAGGAATTCAATATTTATTGTGTTGGGCTATGATCACTCTCCAACATGATTGTGAACTTTTTTTGATTGAGAATTTATTTGTACACATCATACATTACTTTTGATCAAACATGGTTTATACACTAGCATGATGCCCTTAATTTGGCTACACTATCACTCATGGTCTTCTCCTTTTCATAACACCATTGGGTTTCCATATTTGTTGATACTTTCTCAACTATCTATTCCAATCCACAATATTGGCAACAATTTATGCACATACATAGAAATATCTATCTTTATCATGCCATATAGTCACACCATTATTTTCATACTCCCTTGATCCACAAATATTCTACCCACCTATCAAAGTTTGTAAAGGATGTACATATGATTCTATCTCTCATGTCCTCTAAGTAGAGACAACATCTTCACAACCACATACTAAGATAGATAGAACTTCATTTATAACCTTCATGGCCACATAGCATATCATGATAACATATCATTATTTCTTCCCAGGGGTCATGTAGTTCATCCTCTTTATGCTCCAGTTCTAGTTACATCCACATATCCTCATGGTGGCACTTGTTGGTTGTGGAACTTAATTATCTTCCTGATTCATAGGTCTTTGTTTTCAACCATGTTGAAACGCAATGAAGACTGTACACCCCTCCACATTGTTACGAGGAAAATATCTCTATGGCTAGGGGTAAACCACAACAGATAGAAATGACTTCATAAATCAACTCTAATCATAGGTATGCTATACAGGAAAATTCTAATGAGACAGGATAAAGAGTTTACCTCATCGAGATATTCGATGAAGTCCACCATTGAGCACTTGACTCAAAGAAATACACCTGCAACTTGTATTGAAAAACAAAGAAACAAAAGCATATGGTGATAATATATAATGTTAGCACATTCAATACCATAATCCATCAACATTCGTAACAAATACACCCATGGAATAACAATTAAAATATTTGCAAGATATTAATTAGACGAGAAAAGAGTATTTCTATTAAAATATAATCAGCAGAAGTGAATGAATTACAAACTTCCGTGTTAGCATGGTTTAGAACCGAGAAACCAAGTCCCTTCTAGTTGGGCCTCCACCACTTCAATCCTCCACCAAAGGAAAGATCATATAAGAGAGACAATGAGGTTCTCAATCATGTAAGGAAAATATTGGGGGCTAAACAATGTGTTCAAACTTAAAAGGATGAAGGGATGCAGACTCAATATGAAGTGAATGATTTCTCCAGAGTAACTTTGCTTTCAAAGTTGAATTCTTCTCCTCTTTTCCATAGCTTGGATTTGGTCCATTTATATCCTTCAAGTGGAACTGAAGGGTTGAGTTAGAATGTTTCCAGTATATGGAAGGTCAAGGATCATGGATCTTGTGACGTGACATGGAAACCAAACACCATTTTTTAATTTTGGTCACAAAACCTTATGTACGTGGGTTGTAGTGGTGAAATATATGTATACACATGTTTTATAATAGGTAGGGCACGTATATGTGGAAAAATATTGTTTTATCTCCTGTATTTGCAAAAAGGGACTTCAAGTCTACATAGGGAAATGGAAAAAGGCTTTCTGAGCAAACTTTCATAGGGTGAGGAAAATCTTTCTATAATAGGTGCCCCCTATTGTGCGAGGTCAGAGGAGTATTTGCGATGGCCAAAATACATTATAGTACCCAGAAGTGGAGTAATGGGGACACAGCTGGAAGAACTAGTTTCTCCTAAGAATATTACAATTTGTACTGAATTTGCGCACATGGATGCCAATCCGAATTACACTGCAGATCCATGTGAAAATATACCAAAAAATTGTTCATGGCCATGAGTAGGAAATACAAAGGTGGCTATATGCCAAAGGCTTTCGTAGTCACGAACAAGGCCCGGTAGAACCTATCTCAAAATCATTATGAAGATATATGTATACAATGGAGTACAATATGATCTCCCATGATCACTGAAGTCACATAGGTACTAGTCCAATGAAAGATAAAAATAGCTTGGGAAAGTTGCGACTATGAAATGATGTCTTCAAGTATTCTACACGATCTGCCAAAGGTGCAAGTCTACATCGTGTGAATAAAGGAGTTGAGGTCGAACACAATGAGACTTCGTTTGATTACCGGTCATTAATGTATACCTTTAACAAACGCGAGACAATCTACCGATAATGAAAGTAGGTATCAAGGCACCGAGTACATTCTTACAAGTTTGAATAGACGTTTCGGGATCGAACACTTGAATAATCCATCGATCAGGAGACATTGATGTATTACCAACTGTCGATGGCGAGATAACCTACCACTAATGACTGCAAGCCTCTAGTTACTCATAGGATTGTAGGTCTCGTTTGTAAAATAGATGGGATGAAGTCGATGGAATGAGACTTGTTGAAATGAGAGAATTAAGGCATCTCTCATCATTCAACATGAGTTAAAAAGTAGGAGCTTGATGATTTGGAGGAAATCAAACGAAGAACATGTTCACGAACCAACGACCCTATGCATCTTTTGTGTGTGCCAGATGCAAGAGGTACATGAAAAGGAGCCTATGAATAACATCCAGTAAGGAAAACTATTGACAAAGGAGAGGAAACCACCAATAAGGCTAATGGAATCCAAGACACTACACGAATCCCAATGTGTGAATATATCTCTTGCCATCAAACACAAGGGAAACCACCCAGTCAATGACCAATGATGAAATGTCAATTGTTGGGTTCAAGGTTAACTACCAATGATGAAAGTAGGACCAGGGTGGACAAGAGGATTACAGCTTGATGTAATTATGAGACACACTGAGGGTATGGACGACATGCAAAGTCAAGAGTTCTGAAGAGTGTCTGACACAGGTTGATAGACATCCTTTGAACAAGAGCATGAGACATATGGAAGACTCTGGAAACATAGACTCAATGATGAAACTTTGAGATGCAAGAGGCATCAATAAAACTCTCCATAGGGACTTGATGAGTAACCATTCAAGGGAGTAAACTCTACATAACGAGCTCGGCTTCCTAAGGTCATGCTAAACCTAAAATTTTGATGACAAGTGGACTCAAAAATTTTGTGCTTTGTTCAAAGGCGACATGACTACTGCCAATATAAGATAATATTCCTTTCTCACCCATATTTTTTTTGGTTTTTCATATTCAAATGAATGTTATGATACAGAGGAGGAAATGAGTATCGCACATAAGCAATCTAGTTATAGTGGTGAAACATACCTATTCTCAATGCAACGAGGTGCATGCGGTAGATGGACACTCAGGGGAATGTTTCCTCTTGGGTATAGGGTGTCAAGATACAAAGGATATATACAAGGCTCTACTTGGCCGATGATGCAAACTGTTGAGGTGAAAGGCTTATAACGCCAAAGCGAGAATCGGAAATAGTCTCAATACTACAAGAAAGAGAATGAGATGTAATTGCAACGTAATGCCAAAAAATGACCTTTTTCGTAATATTAGTCTACTTGGTTTGAAAAAGGGATAAAATTGCACCAAATAGACGTCCTTTCAAATCCAATTTATGAGTGTGAAAGAGACAAGTTCACTCGACAATCTTTTCTCTTTTTGAGACAGTCAGAAAAGAGATTAAATCAAACTCGTTGGGAGTCCTCTAGGTATAGGTCATCATGCTTTTGAGTAATAAATGAGGTTCAAACATAAAGTCATGTATTAGCTATAAGGGACTCCCTGTCCTATGGACACAAATATCTACATGGGCACCGAATGAAGCAAGGGATCTAGCTAGGGTACCCATGTTTGGTAAGTCTCTATCATTAGATAACAACACTTCTAGTTGCAGATAGAAGGTTTTGTGTTGCTATGAAATGGTTTCATACCTAAGGCATATAAGTTGCGGTCATATGATGATGAAAGTGTGCATGATGGATTGGATACCTATCCTATATGCTGGGTAACGAAAATACTTGTCCAAAGTTATGAATGGGCGACATGGCGCTGAAAACCGCAAGAATCTATGGATAAAACTTCCAAAACCAACTCCATTCATTGTCGTATTAGTCCATTAGGTCAAAACAATGTATGAATCTATGTAAAGTGGGTAAAAATTTGCTATAAATAGTAAAAGAAAAAAATTACTATACCATTTGTATTTTTTACCCAAATAGTGGATTTTGGACCAAATTGCCTATGAATTTCATTTGTTGATTGCGGGAGCTATGAGTGATGAAATCAACGACCGTCTGGACCAGGTAATTAATACTGCTCTCCTCTTTATTTTTCAGTGATTAAAATTTGTAATTAGGATTCCTTTTTAAAGTTATTTAAGGTGCAAATTCAAAACTAAGGTGTACGAAGGATAAAGTTCATCGGGTCGTGTATACACATACATATACAGAATTGTTTGAAAAATAGAGAGCGTATAAGCAGCCCTATACACGACTATGTACAGTATAGCTCACGTATATGTCTGTGGATAAGGTTTTTTAGATGTTGTTAACTCAAAAAAGGGTTTGAATCTTGCAGGATAGTGTTAGAGTGGAGAGAAAGAGAGAATGAAGAGGTAGATGTTGCAATGGAGAGAGATATAGGGGCCCAAATGCACTTAAAAATATATGGGTTATACAATTTTTTGGCTCTCAAAGGTATGAGGGATCAAGTGAGACTGCTTCAGCTACTTGTGAACTACTGAGATCCAGATACTGAGACCTTCAATCTTGATGGAAAACCATTAAGGATTGAAGTTGAGGACATCTACTTCTTGATGGGATTGTCAAGTCGAGGTGAGGTGGTCAAACTCAAAGCCTAGGGAGCTAGGAGTGGCATGAATATCGAGAATTACATAGCCACTCATTGCATTGGAGGGACCGAAAAGGTAGGGAGCCAACTCCAAATCATATCGATCAACAATTTGAGTCTCAAGATTGTTGTCCTAGTGTTGACATAGATCAAAGGATCGACCTCTTTGCACCAGGCATCGAGGCCAATTATGTTCTATTCAGTGGAGTTCTTGCAACCCAAGGTGTATGACCGGTGCACCTCATTGCTGGCCAACATGAAGAGCCAGCTGATAATCTGCAAACTGGGTAGAAAGAGGAACTTTGGGTTTGCATCTGTCCTTTGTAGTTTTTTCTTCGAGCAGGTTCTAGGCTTGGTCCCTAGAGTTGAGAATATTCTGCATGGACTTCACGATCCAGCCATGGCATAGTGGACCGAGATGATGAGGCAGTAGGGTCATGGTAGGGTGCCAACACCCTACAACGATGAATTTTTCTTCTGGTGGAGTCGATAGGTGATGGTTTTCAATGACTACCCTTACACAACGATTGACTTCACAAGAGATTCTGACATGCCGTTACCACTAGGTTCCGCCTACAGAGACATAGGTATGTCAAAGTTTTGAATATTTCATTTTTTTGTATTTTTGTATACGAAGAAAAAAATAATTTTGGATGATGTCAAGTACTAACTAAACATGTATGTGACACAAACATAGGTCCATGACGGTTGGATGGAGTTCCACGACACTGGTGGAGGCACCGTGGAGATGAGGCAGTGGGAGGGGATGCAAAAAGAGTGCTTCAAAACGTGCAGGGAAACCTGTCTTGTTTGACGCAAAGGATTACCATTGTTCAGGTGGAGGATATGTCGGAGGCTATGCAACAACAGGTGGTAGGCATGACTCATGCTTGGGTATGGCTCTTTCGTATTCTCATAAATGCCATAGTATTCTATCATGACACTCAACCAGCGCCACAGGCGTATATGTCGTGACTATTGTATGATTGACTGTATATGTATTTTTTAGGGTGTCAGCCCCAATTTTGTACTATAACATCATATTTTTTGGAGTAATGAAATATTTATATAAACATTGATCTTTTGATTTACTTATGTTACAATGTGTACATTGATGAAAATATTTCATTTTGTTTAGTTATGTGACAAATGACAATCTAAAACAAAATTAGCATATGCATCAGATACATAATTAGAACTTCTAGGTATGTGATGATAAGTAATAAAATCAAACTGTTGTTCCAAAATTCGTACCTATAAGAATCGTCAGAGTAGAGTAGGGTCACGCACATGGTAATTTTCGTTCAACTAACATACTACTAACTGGGATTCCAGGACAACTTATAACGATCAAATACCATGTGAAATGGCATCGCGCAAAAGTTATATAACGACACTATATTCGACCACATTATTCGTGGATGGTCCTAGGAAAATGCCACCTGAAGACAACAGTAGACCCTTGGGTGAGTAAACAACCCAAGTGGTGGAAGCCAAGTTCCTTGTATGACAACTGGCCCCATCTGTGAATCCTAAGTAGACCGAAGACTTTGTTGACATATGTCAATGAAGGGAAAACTTGATAAGAAAGCTGAAGATAATAACAAAGGGAAAATATATATACACTAAATAAATTAGTATACAAAGAGTTACGCCAAAGCTTGGGGGATTAAGTGTAATACATTTTCAAATAGAGCCCATTCCTAGGCTCATCCAACATATTCTCTTCATAATCTTCTAATTCATAGGATTCTTTTTCTAAGACATGTCGCACGATATACGGATCGTGCCACATGGGTTTGAACTTGTCTGACCCCAGTGGTTCTTTGGCTTGATCATATAGAAGGACCAAGTCACCCTCAACGTACTGTCGAGGACATACAGACTTATCGAATTGGACTTTGACATGTATTTTATTCGCTTCGATAGACATAGAGGTGTCTCAATGTTGCTCATCTAGACTCTCTAGGTGTATGAGGCGTTGTTTGAGATCGGAAGTGTCAGATAGGAGTGTAACTGACAATATAAGAGAATGGATTTCACATTCAATAGGTAAGATTGAGTCGACATTGTGTACTAACTGGTAAGGAGAAAAACTGATGGAAGTCTTGACCGAGGTTCAATATGCACAAAGTGTTGGATAAAGCATTATATGATAGTCATATTTTCTCTGGATAACAATTTTTTGCAACATGGTCTTGAGAGACTTGTTCACGGCCTCTACTTGTCCATTTTCCTGGGGGTAGTAAGGGGAAGAATTACCATGACTAAACCCCATTTTTGATGTTAGTTATTTCATCATGTAATTCTAAAAGTGACTTCCATGATCAGTGACAATCTCACTCGGGATTTTGAACCTCGTTATAATTTGATTGAATACGAAGAAGGAAACAGTCTCACCATCGACTTTAATTGTAGGCATGGCCTCAACCCACTTAGTAAAGTAGTCTACAACCACGATAATGTGTTGATGCCCCCAATTAGCGACCAATGATGAAATGTCGATTGAAGGGTTCAAGGTTACCTACCAATGATGAAAGTAGGACTAGGGTGGACAATAGAACTACAACTTCATGTAATTATGAGACACACTGAGGGTATGGACGACATGCAAAGTCAAGAGTTCTGAGGAGTGGTTGACATAGGTTGATAGAAATCCTTTGAACAAGAGCATGAGACATATTGAATACTCTTGCAGCACAGACTCAATGATGAAACTTTGAGATGCAGGAGGCATCAATCAAACGCTCCATAGGGATTGAAAGAGTAACCAGTCGGGGGAGTAAACTCTACATAATGAGATCAGCTTCCTAAGGTCATGCTAAACCAAAATTTTTGATGACAGGTGGACTCAAAAATTGTGTTCTTTGTTCAAAGGAGACATGATTTCTGCCAATATAAGATAATATTCCTTTCTCCCCCGTAATTTTTTTTTTTTCATGGTCAAATGAATGTTATGATACAAAGGAGGAAATGAGTGTCGCAAGTAAGCAATCTAGTTCCAGCAGTGGAACATACCTATCCTCAATGCAAGGAGGTGCATGCAGGAGATGGACACTCGAGGGAATGTTTCCTCTTGGGTATAGGGTGTCAAGCTGTAAAGGATATAAACAAAGATCTGCATCGATGATGATGCAAACTGTTGAGGTTAAAGCATTATAATGCAAAATCAAGAACTAACAATAGGCTCAATACTACGAACAAGAGAATGAGATGCAATTACAACTTAACGCCAGAGAATGTACTTTTTCATAATATTAGTCTACTTGGTTTGAAAAAGGGATAAACTTGCACCAAATAGACAGCCTTTCAAATCCAATTTACGAGTGTGAAAGAGACAAGTTCACTCGACAATCATTTTTCTTTTTGAGAGATTCGGAAAAGAGATTAATTTAGACTCATTGGGAGTCCTCTTGGTATATGTCATCATGTTTATGAGTAATAAATGAGGCTCTAACATAAACTTATGTATTAACTATAAGGGACTCCGGCTCCTACGAACAAAAATCTCTGCATGGGCACTGAACGAAGCAGGGGATCTATCTAGGGTACCCATGTTTGGTAAGTCTCTACCATTTGATAACGACACTTCTAGTTGCAGATAGAAGGTTTCTTGTTGCTATGAAATGGGCTTGTACCTAAGGCATATGAGCTGCAATCATAGGATGATGCAAGTGTGCATGATGGATTGGATACCTATCCTATATGTTGGGGTAACGAAAATACATGTCCAAAGTTACGAATGGGCGACATGGCATTGAAAACCGCAAGAATCCCTAGATAAAACTACCAAAACCAACTGCATACACTGTCGTATTAGTCCATTAGACCAAAATAATATACGAAACTACGTAAAGTGGGTAAAAATTTGCTATAAATAGTAAAAAAATACCAATTTTACTATACATTTGTATTTTTTACCCAAATAGTGGATTTTGGACCAAATTGCCTCCAAATTTCAATCGTTGATTGCGGGAGCTACGATCAACGGAATTGATGATCGTCTAGACTAGGTAATTCATCTTTCTCTCCTCTTTCTTTTTCAGTGGATTGAAATTTGTAATTAGGCTTCCTTTTTTAAGTTATTTAAGGCACAACTTCAAAACTAAGGTGTACACGGGCTATAGTTCATTGGGTCATGTATATGCATATCTATACGAGATTGTTTGGAAAACAACCAACATATAAGAAACTCTATATGCGACTTTGTACACTATAGTTCGCGTATATGTCCGTGGATAAGGTTTTTTACATGTTGCTAACTCAAAAAAAGGTTTGAATCTTGCAGGATAGTGATAGAGTGGAGAGAAAGAGAGAATGAAGAGGTGGATGTTGCAATGGAGAGAGATCTAGGGGGGGAAATGGCCTTAAAGATATGTGGGCTATACAAGTTTTTGGCTCTCAAAGGTATGAGGGATCAAGTGAGACTGCTTTAGCTTCTTGTGAACTACTGGGATCTGGATACTGAGACCTTCAACCTTGATGGACAACCATTAAGGATTGAAGTTGAGGAAATCTACTTCTTGATGGGATTGTCGCGCTGGGGTGAGGTGGTCAACCTCAAATCCCAGGGAGCTGGGAGTGGCATGAATATTGAGGATTACATAGTCGGTCATTGCATTGTAGGGACCGAGAAGGTAGGGAGCCAACTCCCAATCAAAGCGATCAATAATTTGAGTCTCAAGATTGTTTTAACTTTTCCTAGTGTTGACACAGATCACAAGGTTGACCTATTTACCCCAAGCATCGAGGCCACTTATGTTATATTCAGTGGATTTCTTGTGACCCAAGGTGTACGAATGGTGCACCTCACTGCTAGACAACATGAAGAGCCAGATGGGAGACTGCAAACTGGGTAGAAAGAGGAACTTCGGGTTCACGTATGTCCTTTTTAGTTTTTTCTTTGAGTGAGTTCCAAGCTTGGGCTCTAGAATTGAGATTACTCCACATGGACTTCATGATCCATCCATGGCTTGGTGGCCCGAGGTGATGAGACGGTAGGGTGGTGGTAGGGTGCCAACACCCTACAACGATGACTTTTTCTTCTGGTGGAGTCGATAGGTGATGGCTCTAGATGACTACCCTTATGCATGGATTGAGTTCAGAGGAGAGTTGAGCATGTCGTTACCACCAAGTTCCTCCTACGAACACATAAGGATGTCAAAGTTTTTGAATATTTCATTTTATTTTTATTTTTGTGTAAGAAGACAAAAATATTTTTTTGATGATGTCAAGTACAAACTAAACATGCATGTGATACAGACATAGGTCCACTATGGTCAAACGAACTTCCACGACATTGATGGAGGCACTGGGGAGATGAGGCAGCAAGAGGGGACGCAAGAAGACTGCTTCAAAAAATGCAGGGCAACCTGTCTCGTTTGACGCAGAGGATTCCCATGGTTCAAGTGGAGGATCTGTCGGAGGCTATGCAGCGATAGGTGTTAGGTGTGTCACGTGCTTGGGTATGAATCTTTTGGCGTCTCACAAAATCCATAGCCTATTATTAGGACACTCATCCGGCACCAGAGGCATAGATGTCGTGACTATTGTATGATCGATTGTATATGTATTTTTGGGGGTGTCAGCCCCAATTTTGTACATTGATCTTCAGATTTACTTATGTTACAATTTGTACGTTAATGAAAATGTTTTATTTGCTTTAGTTATGTGACCAATGAAAATATAAAACAAAATTAGGATATGCATCGGATAAATAATTTGAACTTCTAGGTATGTCACGATAAGTAATAAAATCAAATTGTCATTCCAAAAGTTGTACCCATAAGAATCGTCGAAGTTGAGTAGGGTCATGCACACGGTAATTGTCATTTAACTGACATACTACTAACTGGGATTACAGACGAACTTCTAATGAGTGAATACCATGTGAAATGTCATCACGCAAAAGTTCTATAATGACACTATATTCGGCCACATTATTCGTGGATGGGCCTAGGAAAACACCACCTGAAGACACCAATAGACCCTTGGGTGAGTAAATAATCCAAGATGCGGAAGCCAAGTTCCGTGTATGATGACTGGCCCCGTCTATGAATCCTAAGTAGATCAAAGACTTCATTGACATATTCCAACCAAGGGAAAACTTGATAAGCAAGCTGAAGATAAAAACAAAGAGAAAATATATATACACTAAAATACATTAGTATACAAAGAGTTACTCCGAAGCTTGGGGGCTCAAGCGTACTATCTTTTCAAATTGAGCCCATTCCTAGGCTCAAACAACATGTTCCCTTCATAATCTTCTAATTCATAGGATCCTTTTTCTAAGACACATCGCACAATATAGGGACCATGCCACACGAGTTTTAATTTTCCTTCCCCCAGTGGTTATTTGGCTTGATCATATAGAAGGACCAAGCCACCCTTAGCGTAATTTTGAGGAAAGAAAGAGTTATCATATTGGACCTTGACACTTCTTTTATTCTCTTGGATATTCGTAGAGGCGTCTCAATGTTTCTCATCTAGACTTTCTAGGTGTATGTTGCATTGCTCGAGATCGAAAGTGTTAGGTAGGAGTGAAACTTCCAATATAAGAGAAGGTATTTCACATTCAATAGGTAAGATCGACTCCACACCATGTACTAACTGGAAAGGAGAAAAATCGATTGAAGTCTTGACCGAGGTTCGGTATGCCCAAAGTGTTGGATAAAGCATGATATGTCAGTCATATTTTCTCTAGATGACAGTTTTCTGCAACATGGTCTTGAGAGATTTGTTCAATTCCTCTACTTGTCCATTGGCTTGGGGGTAGTAAGGGGAAGAATGACCATGCTTAAAACCCAGTTTTTTTTTTTTTTTTTTTTTTGTTATGTCTGGAGGAATCAACAACTAGTTGGGCAGGTGCTCGCATTACACGTGGTCGTGTTACCACTATAACCTCCAGGTGTGCCCGCGAGGCCCCATACGTGGCACACATTGTAAGTCAGGGGGATTTGAACTCGAAACCTCATGGACCTTCATTTTCACGGCACTTGCCAATTGAGATTCCCCCCCAGGGGCCTTAAAACCCAGTTTTGATGCTAGTTATTTCATCATTTAATTCTTAAAGTAACTACCATGATCAGTGACAATCTCAATAAGGATTCTAAACTTGGATATAATTTGATTGAATATGAATAAGGAAATAGTCTTACCATCAAATTTAACTGTAGGCATGGCCTCGAACCACTTAGTAAAGTAGTCTACAGCCACAGTAATGTGTTTATGGCCCCTAGCCGAAGTTGGGTTGCAATCCACAAAATCCACCCCCCACTTTATGAAGGGACCGACAATAACAATTGAATGGAGAGGGGTTGGATACAAGCGCATTTTTCAAGTGAACACTTGGCAGGGGTGACACTTCCTAACCACTTCGATGCAATCTTTAAAGATAGATGGCCAAAAATAACTTGTTTGCAAAATTTTCTGGGATGTCGCAAGCTCGAATAGATGACCACCACAAGCCCCACTGTGGAATTCGTTTAGAACAGACTCAACTTCTTCATGAGTTAAACAATTATGTAGGATATTGTCTACTCCTCGACAATACAAAGTGTCTCCCATGATAAGATAGTTCTTATCTTGGTATGGTATACGTCGTCGTTCATCTCGCACGAGATGCTAAGGGAAATTCAAAGTTTAAAGATAGGGAACAATACCTCCATACCAGGGGTTTGATAATGAGACAAGGAAAATGTGTTCATCTGCAAATGTATCAATATGAATGAAATCCTCATCAAATCGAGGGAAGTCAGATATTAACTCTACAAAAACTAGTGATTTTTTGGACTTCGCAGAAGCGAAATCAAGATCGAATTCTTGTAGAATGACAATCCATTTATTGTACTTCCCCCTTATGATATGCCTAGTAAGGACGTATACAAATGGATTGACATCGAAAACCACAATATTTTTTCAAAGCAATATATAGTTTCGTAATCATTGGACTACATGAACGATAGCCAAAGCTAGCTTTTCAACATGAGAATACTTGAGTTCAGGACCAACTAAGTTTTGACTAAGATAGTAAATGACATGCTCATGGAGCCTGTCGTCCTCCTGAACCAACACCATACCAACCATATCTTCAGAAGAAGTGACATAAAGCAAGTAATCTCTACCATAGTATGGAGAATTCAGTAGAGGCGTCGATACCAAATATTTCTTCAAAGCATTGAAGGATTCATGGGATCGCTCATCCAATATAAAAGGAGTTTCCTTCTTCAAGAGACACATGAAACCATTAGTAATATTGGAATATTTCACTATAAACCATTGTAAAAAGTTATCTTTCCCATGTAAACCTTGAAGTTGACGAATAGTGCACGGGGGAGGCAATCGAAGCATTTCCTCAACATTTAACAGATCTAACATGATCCCAGTCTCAAAGACTAAAAATCCTAGAAGTCGACCTCACCTAACGCAAAAGGTGCACTTATGAGGGTTCAAACAGATGCGATAATGGAGACATATTTCAAAAACTAGCCCAAGGTGTTTAGGGTGATCCACTCTCTTACGGGAGTGAGCAGGAAGATCGTCGAGATAAGCTTTGACTATGTTCTTGAGATCGTGAATAACGAAGGTAATAACACGTTGGAAGGTTGCTCTAACATTCTTAAGGCCGAAAGGAATCTTCTGGTATGTGAAAGTACCCCAAGGGAAAATAAATGTCATCTTATGCTAGTCCTCGGGTTTAATCTGAACTTATTTATACCCTGAAAATTCATCCATGAAAGAAAAAACTTTTCTTCCCACACATTCATCGAGAATCCGATCGATGAAGGGTGTGGGGAAGTTGTTTTTGGGATAGGATTTTTTCAGGTCACAAAAATCCATGCATACGTGGATGGTTCTTTGATTTTTATTCATAGGAACGAGATTGGATACCCATTCAGTCAAGGGAACCAGATAGATAAAGCTAGCATTAAGCAATTTTTCTACCTCTACCTTACTAGCAGGGGCCTTCCTAGGATTGACAGCTCTAAGTCGTTGTCAAATAGGCTTGGAATCTAGGTAGGTTCTAATCTATTGTTCGACAATTCGATGGTCGATTCCTGGAATATCTTCATATGACAAAGAGAATACATCACAAAATTATTTGAAGAGCTTGGTGTAGATCGAAATTTATTCCAGCGAACAGTTTGCACCAATGTATACATTTTTAACCTTTCCAGGGATACGAGAGATATAGATCATCACGGTAGGGGAGATACTTCCCATGTTTCCTTCGGCATAAATGTCGTGTGTATCAAGTGGAACTATGGCATGATCGACTATCTTAATCAAAGTAGATCTAAAATCCTCTTGTTCGATTCTGGCAAGCTCTGGGAGAAAATAAGAGCGATGATGCATATCATCCCATGGTCTGTCAGAATAATTCATGGCCTATGTTATTGCTTCATCTGAAGGTAAAGTCTCATCGAGTCAGTCACATGAACAATATGACAAAGTGGCTCACACGGGATTTAGAACAGGATCCTCCTCGTCCATCTGCGAGGTAACAAGATCCATATCGACGGAAGAGTCAAGAACAACTTGATATGAAATCTATGTTTTCTATAGTGGCATGGTCATTCCAGTATATGACTAACCCTCACAAGACGTAGTCGAGGAAGGTAGGGTCCAACGATCGTTAAAATAGGAAGTGCAGAAAGTAACAGACCTCTCTGACAAAACGAGCCTACTGGACATGGCTTATATATGATGAACCGATACCATGAAGTTGAAGGTACCCATAAGGGATGAATACATTTTGACACTGATATTCTCAGTTGTTGGCTGAGAATGGTAGATCACGAGGATCGATGGTCCAATAGATGCAGCATACACAAAGTAAAATTGCTCGATCGTCACGATCTTCCCATCATAAGGAAATAAAAGAGTGCGGAAGATGGACAATATGATTGCATTCATAGCATCAGTCCAATTTCATCCTAGTAATAAGTTATAGTCGAGGGGAGAATAAACCACCGTGACATCCACCTCTACCATATTCCCAACTAAATGGATTGGAAAGGAAGGAAGAATACCGTGAGGGAGGAAGGAACAACCGTCAAAAGCAGTCAACATGGTCGAAGACTAAGAAAGGGTCAGAGAGTCGAGGGATTTCCAACAGACCAGGGACATCACACATGTTGCAGCGCCTTCATCAACAACAACACATTTGATGGTATACTTTGAGTAAACCACATGTATTTGGAATTCCACATGGTAAGGGAAGCAAGGCTTCACATCTCTGATGTCAAACTTGATAACTTTTGAGCCACAAGGTTCTAGAGATCCTAACGCAGATAGAAAGGCAGTCCTCTACGAAGGACACATTTGGAGTACCTCCAAAGACGACATCACAGAATGGGTTTGACACAGATCCTCAACAATAGAATAATTGATGCAGGATAATCGCTAGCAAAGCACAAGCAGAAGATAGTTGGGTGCACTAGCACGTATTTTGAAATATTTTGAATTCCAAAGATTTGTGTATTAATGTAATATATGACAAAGATTTCAAGTTATGGACATATTTAATGATCGGAGGTTGAGCCATCACATAAGATCGATGGGGGAATGTATTTTGTTTTGTGTGATGGATTGAAATACAGATCTGGAGCTTTCACTCTTATCTGTCTAACTCGAACATTTATTGTAATAACTATTTAGTAGTTGAAACTTTTTATTTCAATAGGATAGTTATAGAGTAGTTGGAGGGAAGAACTCGAAGAGTCCCTTTGTATAAAGCTTTGTATTTTTGCCAAGGGGAGGTTGTTGAATCTAATGTGTAGATTTCCATTATAGTCAAGAGTTGGGAGATATAGAGAAGTAGTGTATGAATGTATGAAAAGTTCAATTGAATGAATATAACAGAGGAATATTGTCCCAAATGTGTGTTATTATTGTGTCTATCTGAGTGAGTAAATGGTAGAATTTTTGTTTGTTTTCAATTCTCTATTATTACTTGTTCTTGTATCCATGAATGAATTTACAGGGTTGAATCTATGAGTCACTGGGGAGAGTGAATAAGTTTCAGTTGTTTCTCTTCTTTGAGCGAGTGCAAGGTGTGCATAACGTCCGCAAGGAGTGCGTGACCGAGTCTGTTTCGACTCAAAGCTCAGAAGAGGTAGCGTGAAACTTATGTATGCAAGGAGTGCATCGACATCTGCAAGGAGTGCATGATAGAGTTTTCAAACTCGAAAGATAAAGGAGAAATAGTGTGATTTTAGCCACAGAGGAGAGAATTTATTGGAGAATAAGTCGCACGGAGTGCGAGATCATTCATAGAGGAGTTGAGTGTGGAAGAGAACCCGTTGCAAGGTGTGCACAGGCTGGGATTTTGACTACGTGTCGAAGAGAGTGTTCCGAGGAAAAATAGAAATTCGAAGAAGTAAATCTCAGGGAGGAGAGCGACTAAAAATCTTTAAGGAGAGAGGACCCCTGGAGTCTTCACAAAATTTAGTGGACAAGACTTGTTCTGGAGGAAGATGAATGATTCGAGACTATCATATCAGGGAGAACTATGCAGAGGTTAGCCGTGAGGTGTCTCGACACTTTGAAGTTCAGGATGTTTGAAGGATTGACGAAAGAAGAGTCGCGAAGCCCGAAGTCAGGAATTGATCTTAGTCGCTAATCATGGGGAAAGAGTTTGGCAGCGGATAAGGGAATCCAGAAGTCGGAAGTCCGAAGGTTCATGGGAAAGAGAGCTAGATTTTCACAAATTCGCGAAACCCGAACCGTAGTGGGGACGAAAAATCCGAGAAGAAACATAGTAGAAGTCCAGATATTCGGAGAAGAGCGCTTTAGGAAGAGACAAAAGTAGAGCTCGGGATATCCACAAAGTTTGAATCGCGAAGAGATAGACTCACGGTCATAGTCGTGGTCAATTCGGGGAAAATGGGTCTATGTATGTATAGTGGTTTTGGGTAACTGTAGGAACTCAAGGAGTCGCTCCAACTTAGCACCTTGAACGATCCAAGACCAGGAGGTCGAGCAGCCCTGAGGAGAGAATGAGGGGGTTTGGGTCAGAGTGGTATCAGAGCGGATACATAAATGATTTCTATGGGAAGAAAATTATCTTAGTATCGATGAGAGGTATCAAATACGTAAGCACAATTCCACCTAGAAGACGTACTAATCCACCCGTAGAAAACAAAGCTATGGAAAGGGAGATGAGAGAAATGCGTGTGAGGTTGGATGCCATGGAAACAACTCAAAGGAGAGCACTTGATGTTGGAGACATCAACGATGCATAAAATGAAGAAGTAGAGGTCAAATAAGTGGTATGTGAGGATGTTGCGGAAGAACGCTTCTTGAAAGAGCTTTTCAAGTTGGGAGCCAAAGCGAAGATCGACGTCCCAATGTATGAAGGTAACTTACACACACAATAATTTCTTGATTGGATATGAGAAATGGACATGTATTTCAACTATGAAGATGTCGAGGACGAGAAAAAGGTGAGACATGTTGTTACTAGTTTGAAAGGACATGAAGCACTGTGTTGGTAGTATGGTTGTCATTAAACCAAAACCTGTAGGTGATTGGTAAACTCACCACCACCAGATTTCAAGGATCCATGAGAGGTGATTAGTCCCTTGTCACGATACATGCAGGGAGTGTTGACTACTTGAAATTCCGTGCTACAATATCCCCCTCAACGCAAGCTGAGAGTGTATCGAACTCATGACCTCTAGCTCTGATACTATTTGTTGGTAGTATGACTGTCGTTAGACAAAAACCCGCAGGTGATTGGTAAACTCACCACTGTTGATTTCAAGGATCCTCAAGAGGTGATTAGTCCCTTTTCACGATACACATGGGGAGCGCTGACTACTTTCAATTTCGTGCAACACACTGTGGTGGGATGAACTGTAGGCTGAAAGGAGGCGCAAAGGTAAACAAAATATTAATAGTTGGGATAGGGTGGTAGCCAAGATAAAGGTGAAATTCATACCCAAGGATTACTAGATAAATATTTCCAGGAGGAAGTAGAGATTGAGACAGAAAGGGATGACTATGAAGGAATACACGGAGGAGTTCTAAAGATTGAACATTAGGGCTGGATAGAGAGAGAGAGACGAAGCGAAAGTTTCCAGATAAACCAATGGCCCGAGATTTGATATTCATGACGAAATCAACATGGTAACAGTCATAACAGTAGAGGATGCATATAAAATTGCACTGAAAGTAGAAGAGAAGTTGGCGAAGAAGCAGAGTCAACAAAATAGAGGTCAATTCTTGAACAAAGGAAAAGGAGTTTCCCAGGATAAAGCACAGAAGCCCAAGGATGAGGTAGAGAGACAACATAGTCACTCTGAGAGAGGAGGAAGTTCTCGAGGAAGGCAGAGTGGTGGTAGAAAATATTTTCCCAGAGGAAGAGTAATAGGCAGAGGAGGCGAAGTAAGGTGCTATGC
Source organism: Picea glauca (assembly GCA_000966675.3). Lineage (NCBI taxonomy): Eukaryota > Viridiplantae > Streptophyta > Pinopsida > Pinales > Pinaceae > Picea > Picea glauca. The sequence goes on from JZKD02S1238241.1 coordinate 43,062, forward strand.
ATGTGGAAAAACATGGCACATGTCTTGGGATTGTCACAAGAGGAAAAATGGAGGAGGTGAAGCTCACATTTCGGAAGCGCAAAAGCGATATGTTGAGGAAAAAGGTGTAGAGGATGGGAAATCCTTGATGATGAAGAAGGTTCTTTTGAAGCAAGAGCCAGAGACTGAAAAGCCAGTGCAAAGGAGAAAATTGTTTAGTACAACTTGCAAAACGAAGGACAAAGTTTGCAAGATGATAATTGATAGTGGGAGCACTGACAGTTTACTATCCACAGAGATGGTGGAGAATCTAGAGCTCGAGACGATTGCACACTCGACACCGTATAAAGTATCATGGTTGCAGAAAGGTCATCAGGTAACAGTAACTAAACAATGCCTTATTGAATTTAAGATAGGAGGATATAGGGATGAAATTATGTGTGACGTGATTCCCATGGATGTATGTCATGTTTTGTTGGGGAGACCATGGCAATATGAAAGGAATGTCATTCACGATGGGAGTAGAAACACCTATACTTTGGAGAAGAATGGTAGGACACACATGTAGTTTTCAATATAAGAAAAGAGAGTGAAGGATGAATCTAGAACGAGCATACTTCTCAAGAGTGGGAAGGAACTCCTGAATGAAGTGAAGAAGGAACATGAAATGCAGTTTGTTGTAGTGAGGAAGCTGAGGGTTATCCTTACTAGTACTTCAATGGAATATTTTCCTGAGGAAGTTTAAGAACTGTTAGAGAATTTTGCTGACATTATAGTGGATGAGTTTCCAATCTCATTGCCACCTGTCAGAAGTATTAGTCATCACATTGATTTGGTACCAAGAGAAAACCTGCCAAACAAAGCAGTGTATAGGTTGACACCTCAAGAGTATGAGGAGGTGAAAAGATAGGTTCAAGATCTATTAGACAAAGGATTGGTTAGAGAAATCTTGAGTCCATGTGCAATACGAACTGTATTGAGTCCAAAGAAGGATGGATGATGGAGAATGTGTACAGACTCAAGGGATATAAACAATATCACCATCATATACATATTCCCATTGCCAAGAATGGATGATTTAATGGATTGTTTGAGTGGAGCGAACTATTTTTCAAAGATATATTTGAAAAGTGGATATCGCCATATAAGAATGAGAGAAGGTGATGAGTGGAAAACTGCATTCAAGACAAATGAGGGGCTGTATTAATGTCTTGTTATGTCGTTTTGCTTAACGAACTCCCCAAGTACTTTTATGAGGATAATGAATGAAGTGTTGAAAGATTTCATTGGAAAATTCGTGATTGTATATTTGGATGATATATTGGTCTTTAGCAAGACTAAGGAAGAGCACTTGAAACATTTGACATTGGTGATGAGGAGGTTGCATCATGAAAATATGTTGATTAATCTGAGAAAGTCCTCTTTCATGAAGACATAACTCATTTACTTGGGTTTTGTGATTTCTTCAAATGAATTAAAGATGGATCCTGAAAAGGTGAAAGCAATCAGAGAATGGTCGTCACTAAGAAATATCTTTGAGGTGAGAAGCTTCCATGGATTAGAAAGTTTCTACTGAAAGTTCATCATAAATTTTAGCAGGATTAGTGCTCAAATGATGGATACAGTGAAGAAAAGACACAAGTCTTTCAAATGGATAGAAGAGGCTGAGAAGAGCTTCAATATACCGAAGGATAAAATAACATAACAATCGATTCTGGTATTAATGGATTTCAGAAAGACATTTCAAGTGAGATGTGATGCGAGTGGAGTTGCAATTGGAGCGGTCTTAAGTCAAGATAATAGGCTTGTTGCATATTTTAGTGAGAAGTTGAATGAAGCCAAGAAGAATTAATCCACATATGACAAAGAGTTCTATGCCATAATTCAAGCCTTGAATAAATGGAGGAATTATCTCGTACCAAAGGAGTTTGTTTTGTATAGCGATAACCAAGATTTGCAATTCATAACTAGACAGGAGAAGTTAAACCAGAGACATGCCAAGTGGATAGAGTTTATGCAAAATTTCACTTTTGTTATTAAACAAATTTCTAGTAATTCTAACAAGGTTGGTCATGCATTGAGCAGGAGAAGTTTAATTCTGTAGGAATTTCAGGTCAAGACCTTGGGGTTTGATCACCTTAACGAAATGTACCACAGTGATCCATATTTCAAAGAGGCATATGAAGCATGTGTGAGTCATGTTCTCAGATACAGAAGCCAATGGGATGAATATCTAATTCAGGATGGGTTTTTGATCAAAGGGTGCCAGTTGTTCATACCAATATGTTTGATGAGTGAGAATTTGTTGAAGGAAAAACATAATGGAGGTCTAGCTGAAAATTTCGGCCATGAAATTTTTTTTTCCCAATTAAATGGTTCATATTATTGGCCAGGTATGAGAGCAGAGGTGAAGAGGTTTGTGAACATTGTGAGGCTTTTCAGTATGCCAAGGCGAAGAAATAAAACACTGGGTTGTATCAACCATTCCCTATTCCAGAGAGGCCTTGGGATGAAATAAGCATGGATTTCGTGTTGGGATTGCCAAGAACACAAAGGGTGAGTGATTCCATATTTGTGGTAGTTGAAAGATTTTTTAAGATGGAACACTTTATCCCATGGAAGAAAACCAGTGATGCGATGCATGTTGCAATTTTTTTTTTTAGAGAGGTTGTGAGACTCCATGGATTGCCCCAGAGTATAGTTTCAAAAAGGGATACCAAGTTTGTTGGTCATTTTTGGAGGACATTGAGGAAGAAGTTGGGGACAAAGAAATATTTTAGTTCTTCATATCACCCGCAAACGGATGGACAAACCAAAGTGGTGAATATAAGTTTAGGAGATTTGTTGAGGATTTTGGTCACTGAACCCCATAGTCAGTGGGATCACATTCTAGCACAAGCAGAGTTTGCATATAATGACTCAGTGAACAAAAGCACTGGGAAACATCCATTTCAAATATTGTATGGAATGAATCTAAGAGGAGTGTCAGATTTAAGAGACCTGAAGGAGACAGAATTTAGGAGCCCTGGAGCCGAAGACTTCATTGCAGAAATGCAAGAACTTCATAATCAAATCAAGGAGCAATTGAAGAAAAGCAACAATGAATACAAGCACAGAGTTGATCAACATAGGAGAAAGATTTAATTTGAATTTGGATATCAAGTTGTAGCACATCTAAGGAAAGAGAGGTTCCCAAGGGGAACATATAATAAGTTGAAATTGAAAAGGATAGGGCTGTGTAAAATCCTGAGAAGAATTGGAGAGAATGCTTATGAAATAGAGTTTCCAAAAGATGTGGGGATATCGTCCATATTCAACATTCCAGACTTGTATCCATATAAGGAGGATGGAGATGGAAGATCCGAATATCAAAGGAATATCTAGTGGGAGAAACATATGCCTGTAGCAGAGAAGCTACAAACAGAGAAGATCATAGATAAGAGATTTGGTAAGAAGACCAGAAGGAGAACGTATTTTCAATATTTGGTGAAGTGGAAAGGACGACCAATAGAAGAAGCCAGGTGGGTTTGTGAAGAATACATCCAGAAGGATGGAAAATCGGTGCAGGAGCTCATGGACAAGAGTCCATGAATTTTTCATCCAGAGGAGTATGATGCAGGAGCATCAGTAGCAAAGAACAAGCGGAAGACAATTGGGTGCACTAGCACATATTTTGAAATATTTTGAATTTCAAAGATTTGTGTATTAATGTAATATCTGACAAAGATTTCAAGTTATGAACATATTTAATTATCAGAGGATAATCCATCGCATAATATCGATGGGGGAATGTATTTTGTTTTCTGTGATGGATTGCAGTACAGATTTGGATCTTTCTCTCTTATCTGTCTAACTCGAACATTTATTGTAATAAATATTTAGTAGTTGAAAGATTTGATTTCAATAGGATAGTTATAGAGTAGTTGGAGGGAAGAACTCGAAGAGTCCCTTTGTATAAAGCTTTCTATAGTTTCCAAGGGGAGGTTGTTGAATCTAATGTGTAGATTGTCATTATAGTCAAGAGTTGGGAGATACAAAGAAGTAGTGTATGAATGTATGAAAATTTCCGTTGAATGAATATAACAAAGGAATATTGTCCCACATGTGTTATTATTGTGTCTATCTGAAAGAGTAAATGGTAGACTTTTTGTTTGTTTTGAATTCTCTGTTATTCCTTGTTCTTGTATACATGAATGAATTTACAAGGTTGAATCTATGAGTCATTGGGGAGAGTGAATAAGTTTCAATTGTTTATCTTCTTTAAGAGAGTGCAAGGTGTGCATAACATCCACAAGGAGTGCATGACTGAGTCTGTTTCGACTCGAACCTCAAAAGAGGTAGTGTGAAAATTATGTATGCAATGAGTGCATCAACGTCCGCAAGGAGTGCGTGACTGAGTTTTCAAACTCTAAATCTCAAGGAGAAATAGTGTGATTTTAGTCACAGAGGAGAGAATTTGTTGGAAAATAGTCGTAGGGAGCACGAGATCATTCACAGAAGAGTTGAGTGTGGAAGAGAACCCGTTGCAAGGTGTGCACATGTCGGGATTTTGACTAAGTGTCGAAGAGAGTGTTCCGAGCAACAAGAGAAAGTCAAAGAAGTAAAGCTCAGGAAGGAGAGCGACTGAAAATCTTCAAGGAGATAGGATCCCTGGAGTCTTCACCAAAGTCAGTGGACAAGACTCGTTCAGGAGGAAGACAAACGATTCAAAACCGTCATATCAGGGAGAACTACGCAGAGGTTAGCCATGAGGTGTCTCGACACTTCGGAGTTCATGACGTTTGAAGGCTTGAAGAAAGCAGAGTCACGAAGCCCAAAGTCGGAAATTGATCTAAGTCGTTGATCGCAGGGAAAGCATGTGGCAGCAAATTAAGGAATATGAAAGTCAGAATTCTGGAGGTTCATGGGCAAGAGAGCTAGAGTTTCACAAAGTCGCGAAACCCAAACCATAGTGGGGCCGACAAATCCAAGAAGACATGTGGTAGAAGTCCAGAGATTCAGAGAAGAGCGCTTCAGGAAGAGTCGAAATTAGAGCTCGGGATATCCCCGAAGTCTGAATCATGAAGAGATAAACTCATGGTCATAGCCGTGGTAACTTGGGGGAAAAGGGGCATGTGTATGCATAGTGGTTTTGGGTAATTGTAGGAAACTGAGGAGTCTCTCTAACTCAGTACCCCAAACGATCCAAGACTGGGAGGTCAAGCAGCCCTGAGGAGAGAAAGGAGGGGTCTGCGTCAATAATTCTAGGTGGCTCTAACATTAGGATTGTGGGTAGAGAACTTGAGTACTCCTTTTGGAATACGAGGCAAGGGCTCTAGTTTTTCAATCTATAAGGGCGTGTCAAGAGGAGGGGGAGACTATAGACCAGGTACAATCTGTGGAGAAGTGTAATCGCGAGATCGAGTGTTTACATTAACCTCAAATTTAACCATGTTGATGCATAAACAATCACCATCTTGCGTCGATGGGTTTTGACTCCCACTCACCACATTTCCAGCATTCGAGGAGCTCGAGGCCATGTGTTGATTATGTGGAAAAGGATCCGTCAGCACGACGGGCAGTTGGGATAAAAGCCTTGTAGCTTCCAAAATTTTGGGGCATAAATGGGTAAGGTGGTCTTTTGTACAAAGCTTGCAGGGAAAATTCACCTTGCACCTTTTTTTCTCACCCTCACCAGAATTATTATTCGACTTCTCATTATTATCGTTGTCCTTGGGTTTATTATTATTCTTCCCACCCCTATGATTATTACTACGTTCTTTATTTTTATTCCCTCTTGGTTGTTGGTTACCATTCAGGTGGGTCGATGATTGCACAGAATGTACATCCAATGAATGAGTGGGAGTGGAGGATACAGATGAAGCCGACCCTCCAATAAACTGGTTTAGAGAACACTCTTTAAAATGGCTTGTCACCGAGTCTGCAGATTTTACATTAGCGGAGCCTATAATGCCATCGGCATGAGGCCCGGTCTTTTGTCTAGGATCATACTTTGACGTCGGTGTGTCTGGAAGAATCTCTTATAACATCCTAGACTGATCACATATAAGATCTAACTATTGGGATTTAAAAATCGCTTCTTCCTCATATGTAACCTCAGATGTAGAAACATCCTTTGAAATATAAGGCAATAAAGACTTGAGGAACCACTCTAGCAGGAATTATGGGGGTATGCAGGTCTAGATCAACCTTTTCCATCTACGCCACTCTTGGTTGTGATCCGATATATGAGTGGCTTTGTCCCGACATAAGGTTGAAAAAATTTCTAAGCCAACATCGTAACGAACTGACAATTGGAAGTGGTTGAGGAAGACTAAGACCATCTGATTAAAGGTTTTTTATGTCCCCCTAGGTAGCTCGATATACTGTTTCGCGGTGACCCTCGTGAGGGTGCATTGAAACAAGCTTAACCGAATAGAATCATCATTAAGGGAATTTGAAGAGCACCAAAGGAGAAAAGTAGTGACGTGATCACTAGGATCCTCACCATTATTTCCTTCGCATTTTGAAATATCTAAAGGAACCTTGATTGGGAAGGGGGGCCATGTCATATCATGACACACAGGATCATTCATTAACTTAGACAAGTCTAGCAAATTGAGCTTGGCCAGAAAAGGGATACGAGGTTGCGGCATCTGGCTGCAAGCTCCCTGGAAAGATTGTTGTTGGGGGATCGCAACCCATCTAGGGTTCTAGTAAGAACCATGGCCCTGTCCAGGATTGTAATACCCTCCTCTGAACTGATTCATGAGGGGTTGGTTGGGCACCATTCCAGTAGGAATGTTCTGATGAAGATTGTAAAAACTGGCCCCAGCTGGAGTGGCTCTATGTTGCGGGTTTCCCAAGGTATGAAACTGACCTCCTCTAGGTGTGAATCTAAAGGATAAAGGTGGATTCGTCATGAAAAATGTGTTGGTAAGAATTGGTAGAGATGAGGTGGGTGTAAAGGACGGACCATAAGTAGTAACTTGTTTGCCAGGTTTCTTACTCCATCCAAAAGAATTAGGAATAGGATTAGACCCAGGGTTAATAGGAGGAAGGCCTCCAATTGTAGAATTCATTTCTGGGACATGATCACCACCAAACGAGAATGGAGTGTGTGGAGGAGTTGTGCTCACAAGTCCAATACTAGTATTTGGACTAGACGTTAGGATGGAGGATGAAAATTGTGATGTGAAATTTGGCATACCAGAAGAAAAAGGGCTAGAGGCCATAGGGATGGACTGGACATTGTAACCAGGTGAGTGACCAAGGGACCCAAAAGGTTTCGTGGCTATAGTTTGTGTATTCACTATAGGACAGACAACGGTGATGATAGGAACCTCCGCCACTACAACCATTGTGGTTGAAGGTGTCGAAGGGGTACCGTTAACTATAGTAGGTATGGGATTTGAAGGACTCCCGGTGTCTTTCTGAATCGATTCAATACTCATCCTTGTATGATCACAAGTCTGGTAAGTGGAGGTGTGTGTACCACGTTTGATAACTTTACGCCTTTTAGAAGGAAAAGACTCAAAATGTGGTGGTAACTGTAACAAGTGATGATACCTATGGGGAAGTTGGTATGGCTCCACAATGAATCAAGACTCAAGATATAAAAAACAAATCCTAAGGTCAACTAGTAATCAAAGAGCCCACCAAAATAAAATAAACAAAAGGCCAATATGCACACAAACAAGATAAAGTGGTTGAAATGTGCCTCCCTCCCTAAAGTAGGTATGCCTCGCCCAAGAGGGGCTTGAGACTCCCTGCTAAAGATCGGAGGTATTAGAATCAGTTATAACATCCCTCATGGGCTTAAAAACCAGTCGGTCAGATCCCCCCGGAGAGGTAATCCTCCATAAAAGATGTGTGTTGTTTGGCCCTTATATGACCCAGGGTACCTGCAGAATAACCCCTGCAAGTAACCTATGTCAAGAAATTAAGCAACCACGATATAACCGATGTGAGGGCGAACAATCGTAAGTTAGGTCCACCATATGGGTAGGGTAACAAAGCCCAAAACCTTGAAAGCATCGCATCTCACAGAGGTAAAGGTACTAGCAAGATCCCCATATACGAATAGATCCACAAAAATATATATGATGCTAAGAAGGTATTGGGGGGATATCCCCTCAACCAATCTCACGTGACCTCGTGCTTAACTTCGGTGTAAGCGGAGCCTCTTAACGTCACCAATTATACAATGGATTTCACCACTCCCTTAGTCAGACACAACCCATCCAATATTTGTTGGGGGATCACAACCCATCTAGGGTTCTAGTAAGAACCATGGCTCTGTCCAGGATTGTAATACCCTCCTCTGAACTGATTCATGAGGGGTTGGTCGGGCACCATTCCAATATGAATGTTCTGATGAAGATTGTAAAAACTGCCCCTAGCTGGAGTGGCTCCATGTTGGGGGTTTCCCAAGCTATGAAACTGACCTCCTCTGGGTGTGAATCCAAAGGATAAAGGTGGATTCGTCATGCAAAATTTGTTGGTCAGTATTGGTAGAGATGAGGTGGGTGTAAAGGACGGACTATAAGTAGTAACTTGTTTGCCAGGTTGGTTACTCCATCCAAAATAATTAGGAACAGGATTAGAACCGGGGTTAATAGGAGGAAGGCCTGCAACTGTAGAAGCCATTTGTGGGACATGAGCACCACCAAACAAGAATGGAGTGTGTGGAGGAGTTGTGCTCCCAAGTCCAATACCAATATTCGGACTAGATGCTAGGATGGAGGATTAAAACTGCGATGTGAAATTCGGCATACCATAAGAAAAAGGGCTAGAGGCCATAGGGATGGACTAGACAATTTAACTAGGTGAGTGACCAAGGGACCCGAAAGGGTTCATGGCTATAGTTTGAGTATTCACTATAGGATGGATAGGGGTGATGATAGGCACCTCCACCACTACAACCATTGTGGTTGAAGTTGTCAAATGGGTACCGTTAACTATAGTAGGTATGGGAGTTGAAGGACTCCTAGTGTCTTTCTGACTCGATTCAATACTCATCCTTGTATGATCACAAGTTTGGTAAGTGGAGGTGTGTGTACCGCGTTTGATAACTTCATGCCTTTTAGAAGGAAAAGACTCAAAATGCGGTGGTAACTATAATAAGCGACGATACCTGTGGGGAAGCTGGTCTAGATCCACGGTGAATCAAGACTCAAGATATAAAAAACAAATCTAAGTCCAACAAGTAATCAAAGAGCCCACCAAAATAAAATAAACAAAAGGCCAATATGCACACAAACAAGATAAAGTGGTTGAAAGGTGCCTCCCTCCCTAAAGTAGGTATGCCTCACCCAAGAGGGGCCTGAGACTCCCTGCTAAAGATCGAAGGTATCAGAATCAGTTATAATGGCCCTTATGGGCTTAACAACTAGTCAGTCAGATCTCCCTAGAGAGGTAATCCTCCATAAAAGATGTGTGTTGTCTGGCCCTTATCTGACCCAGGGTACCTACAAAATAACCCCTGCAAGTAACCTATGTGGTACCTATGTCAAGCAATTAAGCAACCATGATATAACCGATGCATAGGCAAACAATCATAAGTCAGGTCCACCGTATGGGCAGGGTAACAAAGCCCAAAACCTTGAAAGCATCGCCTCTCACAGAGGTAAAGGTACTAGCAAGATCCCCATATACGAATAGATCTACAGAAATATATATGATGCTAAGAAGGTATTGGGGGGATATCCCCTCAACCAATCTCACATGACCTCGTGCTTAAATTCGGTGTAAGCAGAGCCTCTTAACGTCACCAATTATACAATGGATTTCACCACTCCCTTAGTCAGACACATATGTTGATTTAATATCTTTGGAGAAGTTTACTCACAACATCCAATTCCAACACTCTAAATCCTAAGCTAGTTTGTGCACCCTAGAAAATAAAATCGTTTCTAATCAATTTTAATTTATCAACGTTTCTTTTAGTGGCCTTTCTTACTCAAAAAAGCTGCGGTCGTGAAACTAATGATGTTATGAATCAACAAGTAAAATAAATGAATATGAATAAAATGCAAAGTCCTAACTTCAATTCCCAATAAATGATAAGCTTTTCAAAATGCAATTTTCAATTTAGTTCTGCAATTCCAAATAAGATGCAATATTTCTATACATGTACTAAGATCAATGATAAGAACCCAAAAGATCAAATATTATAATTCCTAATATTTTTGTATTTTCAATATAAAAGAATGAAAATGCAAGGAATGAACATCAACTTGATATAAAAATTCTACTGTATGTAAATAGAGACAAACCAAGTAGGATATCAAGAAGAAAACACCCACCCCAAGATGCAAGGACAATCAAATAAAAAGGATGATGAGAAAGGAACCGCCCAAAAATTCAACCAAATAAAAGGTTTCCTATCATTCCATAGACACTTAACAGTCATAACAGAGACCCAAGAAGACTCAACAACCATCAAAACTTACCCATCAAACATCAAAACCAACAACCAAGAAGAAAAGGATGATGTATGCGACTGTCCAGGAGAAAGACACATATATATACGCCTCTTGCAGAAGGAGAACACGCGTATGTACACAGTTGTCAGGTAAAAACCCGGGTATATGCGTTAAAACACAGTCAGGCTTAGGAGAAGACTAAGAAACTCAAACTCGGAATAAACAGAGGCTGTCAAGCAATTAAACGACAAGAAACTCAATATAAATGAGAGCAATTAAAGGAGAAAAAGACTCCAAACCCCAAAAAGATGATTTTGTCCCCAGTATGGTCATCAATTTTGTTATGAGAAAAGTCTCTCTATGGCTAGGGGTAAACCACAAGATACAGAAATGACTGTAGAAATCAACTCTAATATCAAGTATGCTATATAAGAAAATATTCTAACGAGACATGATAAAGAGACTACGTCGTCCAGACGTTCGATGAAGTCCATCGTTGAGCACTTGATTCAAAGAAATACACTTGCAACTTGTCCTCAACAACCAATAAACACAAGCATATGGTGATAATATATAATGTTAGCACATTCAATAGCATAATCCATCAACATTCATAACAAATACGCCCATGGAATAACAATTCAAATATTTGCAAGATATTAATTGGACGAGAAAAGAGTATTTCTATTAAAATGTAATCAACAGAAGTGAATGAATTACAAACTTTCATGTTGACATGGTTCACAACCGAGAAACTAAGTCCCTTCTAGCTGGGCCTCCACCACTTCAATCCTCCACCAAAGGCAAGCTCATATAAGAGAGACAATGGGGTTCTCAATCATGTAAGGAAGAGTTTGGGGGCTAAACAATGTGTTCAGAATTAAAAGGATAAAGGGATGCATACTCAAGTGGAACTGAAGGGATGAATCAGAATGTTTCCAGTATATGGAAGGTCAAGGATCATGGATCTCGTTATGTGACATGGAAACCCGACACCATTTTTTAATTTTGGGCACAAAACCCAATGCACTCGGGTTGTAGTGGTGCAACTTGCATATACATATGTTGTATAATAGGTAGGGCACATATATGTGGAAAAATAATATTTTTAGCTCTGGGATTTGCAGAAAGGAACTTTAAGTCTGCATAGGGAAATGGAAAAAGGCCTTCTGAGAAAACTTGCATAGAGTGATGCAAATTGTGCTATAACAGGGAATGCAAGAGAAAGTGGGAGAGAAAGAGAGAGTGTGGGGGGGATAGAGGAAAAGAGGGAGAGAAGGAAGGAGGGGAAGAAGGGATGATAAAGAGAGAGAGGGAAAGAGGGAGAAGGGGGGGGGAGAGGGAGAGAGAGAGCAGGGGGGGTCAAATCAAGGGAGGGATTAAGGGAGGGAAGGAGAGAGAGAGAATTATAGGGTGACAGATGAATGAAGGTGGAGAGAAGGAGACATAGGGGGGAGACAATGAGTGTGAGAGAGAGAGAGAGAGTGGTTGGAGAGAGAGCGGGAGGGCGGAGGATAGAGAGATATATTTCATGTGACCAGAAACATGTGCGCGTTCTTGTTCCTAATAACACATGCATGCTTTAGGAATGCATGTACGTGTTCCTAAATAATACAAGTTGGCAAGTGTGTGTGGAGGTTTGGTGAGTACGAAGGTTGTAGGATTGACAACGCATGCACGTTTCTAGGAATTCACACATGTTCTTATGTGTGTGTATTCCTTTGCATCCCATTGCCACTTTTTCATCCATCAACTACGTGCACTCCCCTAAACTTATATATACCAAATTTACTCAAAAATATAAATAATATAGATATCATATTTACATAGAAATGTTGTTATAATGGATATTAAAATATCTCAATCATATGGAAATTCTGATATGTTCTCCAATTCTTCTCGCAACAAGAGGATGGAATAACCTAGAGGAGCCTCATGGATAACTAATGTATATTAGTGCACACTTCCCCATGAGTTCCCAACCAAGCATAGGTCTTCTTAATCCCTCTATCTTCAAGCACGTCATAACCTCAAAATATTTCATTTCTAGTGGAAAAATCTAGGATTCCCTCCTCCACCACATCATAACCTTCAAATATTTCAATGCGAGTGGAAAAATATAGGAATTCCTTCTCCACCTCATAAAGGGATACTCTTTCATGATATATCCTTGTAAGTACTTCCTTCCTCCCGTATGAATATATTTGTCCATGTGGCGAGGGAATTTTCTTGAAGGAACATCATTGGACCAATTGAGTCAAGCAATGCAAAGGTTTGTAGTTCTTCTCCTACATGAAAGCAAATAATATTAGTAATACTATTTTTTAGCCAAATATAGAGAGAAGACAAAATGAAATAAAAATATTTCTATATATATATATGAAAGAGAGAAATTCGATATGTACATGTAATATAAAAATTGTTATATAGAGAGACAAAAAAAGAGATACCATACTTGGACATAAATAAAAGTACTTTAGATATCATATTTACATAAAAATATTGTTACAATGCAAATATAATATTGTATTTTTACATATCCATATATGCATAAATTGTGAGTTCAAAGTTCTCTTGAGTTGAATGGCACTACAACTAGTCCAGATCTATTTTACATGACCCAAAATTTACACCTTATAGAATTTCAGCTCTCTTGCAACTTAAAGTGTATTACAATATTCTTTAATGTGTGAGATAATGATGAAATCATCTATATTAAATGATCAAAAAAATTACACCTCATAGAATTTCATTCTCTAAGAAATTTAAGTATATTAAAGTGTTATCTATTTTTTGTGTGTGGGATCATGATAAAATCTTGATTTCATCATGATCACACCCATCAAAAATAAAGAATACTTGTATTGCTAAGATATGTATATTTGCATCCTAATAATATTCATATGTAAATATGATATTTATAATATTTCTATTTATGTGTAGATGTGACAATTTTGTTTTTATATTCTTTATAATAGCTTTTGTATTACCTGTATATAACAAATCTCTCTCTTCATATAAATATATTTTTATTTGCGTTTATTTCTATATTTGATCATGAATGAAATATATATATATATATATATATATATATATATATATATATATATATA
>JZKD02S1238241.1:56569-70559 GCA_000966675.3 Picea glauca
ACCTCCCGAATATATTCTTCGTACACCAACCACGTCTCCAATGCGTTTCTTCCCAACCTGGGACCTCTCTTTGTTCTCTTCGCAGTTCAATTCAAACCATCCGTAGTCCACCATTCGAACAGCCGAAGATAATCCCTTCGTGAATGAGGCAGCCTGCAATCAATAAACCATTAATCGGTGAACTAAACAGATGATCGAAGGTACATGGAAGCACTGAACTGAAATGTTATATTTGATTAGTTGGTTACCTCTGGAAGATTTATCCATGGATTCGCATCTTCCCTGCCCTTTCTCTCTGCAAACACCGCAGCCTGCGTTGACGAGGATTAATAAACTGAATTAACTATTATCGTGGGGAATGACTGTAAAACATAATAAAGAAAGAGAAGAATACACACCCATTTCCCACGGATACTCCTGAGTATGGTGATGCTAATATCTGATAGACTACTGCTGCTGCTACGCTTGTCAATGGAGGCAGCGGCTCCCACTAGCTACGCCACCACATCATCAATGTGGCAGCCTTCCTGGGGTTTGCAGACCCCAAATGAAATCCGCACGCTTTCTCCAGATTGCACTATGCCTTCCGCCATTGCCAATGCCTTTGAATAATAGAGACTTTGGTACAAAATCGTTGTGGTTGCTTATATACAGCGTGTGTGCAGTTCGGGTCCATTAGCTGATCAATTAATGACCGAAAAAGACGCCTCCATTCACATATCTCTGGGCACTTGGCTCCTAGTAGCTAAAGCTGTAAAGCCGATCTTTTTTCTTACATATTCACGGGTGAAGAAGAAACAGAGTCACTTTAAAAAGTCGTTGCGTGTCGTGTTGGAAACGGTACAGACAAGTAACCCTATACAAAAGTCCAAAAGATTTTACTGCGACTCGAAACGAGTCTCGCTTGCCTATAAAATTGAGCTTCTATATAATTTCTCGTGATTAAAGCGAGACAGTCTACCAAAGACTTTCGGTAGCCTGGCTCATCCTACACGTCAATGTCCTCACGGGTCATTGATTGACCACGGATTGAAACTTTACTCAAGCAGGGGAAGGGAACATTGAAGAGAATACAACCTAAAAGGAAAGTAGAGGTTTGTTGTTTTTTTTTTTTTAATAGTGGGTTGAAGTTTATTATGTTCTACTAATTTTTCAAGGTTCAATTATGTTTTACAATGTTTTGAAGTTTAAATATTTCATGGATATATCTTCTATTTTCTCAATTTTACTTCTAGTTATTTGTAAATTAGAGGAAGAGATACTAAAAGATAATCATTATGCTATAAGCACCTCGATGTATGTGTAATTTGTAGCTTTACAATAAAGTCCTTAAATATGAATATATATGTTAATTTTTAAGACGTTGTTCCTTCTACTATCATCTATGGAATAATGTTCAAAACATAGAAGAAGAGATATTGTTGGTCCCTTCCTATCATAGCATAGAATGATAATTGTAGGAGGGGTTGAGGCTACAAAAAGAATATAGACTTGGGTTAGTCATTAGATTCCATATTTTTATGTTTGGAGAATCGATGTCCATTAAATTCTTTATGACCTTGATTAAAAATATGTTCATTAGGGAATGGAGTATGAATATTAGGATATGATTCACTACAAGTAGTATGTATGTATTTATGTTGGACAAGACATCTATCTCTTTAAAAAAAAATCTAGGTAGCATGGACATGGCCGTGATTTTCAAAAATATGTGATGGGAAATCCATAAAAAATATCGTTATTTGTTTTTTTTGCAATATTTTAATGTCTCATTTGTTCAAGTTTATGTCTGACACATTTTTCGAAGATTTATCATTTTGTTCATTTGTTCAAGTTTATGTCCGACACATTTTTTCGAAGATTTATCATTTTGTTTTGTTTATGATGTCAGATTTATGGTAGTGTTTGGGTCAATTGCTTTGAAGGTGATGATCTCATTTTTCCATTTATCTCTTTTTCCATTTTTCCTCTAGGTATATGTTAAATTGCTTATTTCTATTCAATTTTCTTTATATACTAAGCCACTTAATTATTGTGCCAACCCTATTTCAAATAGTCGACCATAGGTATTTGATGTGACAAGTTTTCACCCAACAATATTTTGATTTAATAAAAACATACTAAAACGTAAAAATCCATACATTGCAGGTCTTCCCAACACTTCAACCTAAGTTATTGTAAAATTTCATTATTTTGTTTTTCTTTAACTTCCTAATGCTTCGAAATGTAAATAATTTCAAAATAAAATAAATTAATTCTCATCAAAAAAATAAATGAGATGCTTCATACTTCTAGTTTTGAAGGTCGGGTAATGGTGCTCCATCATCATGAAGCATGTTTCTGTATAATAACCTATTTGTGTATAATAATAAATATAACCTCATATTTTTAAGGTATAAATATAACTTTGTATTTTTAAGGTTAAAGTGAAAAATGAAAATCCATTTTAAAGAAACCCATTATGGTTTAAGGGGTTTTATCTATGAAGAAGAGATATAATTTGTTGAGGAGGGCCAATATTCATTGAAGGTTATGTCCACATATTTGATTCAATGTGCCAATTTATAAGTTTAAATTTACATGAATTTTAAAATTATACACATGCAATAAACTCTCTAAACTAAGAAAATGGTTAGCGGTAAAGTAGGGCATATGTCTTATGACATTGTTCATGTGTAATGTGCATGGGATTTGTTGTTCACATGTCATTTGAATGGGAAGTAAGTGTAAATAGAGGAACAATAGGATGTTGAAGAGTAGTTAGCTATGCATTTTTCTCCTATGCTCGCCTTTACCTTTTCACTTGGTCAATTGTGGAATTGACATATGAACCAATGTAGCCAAGTATATCTACTTATGCTATTTGAGTTGCAGATCATAATGCTCCTGGAAAAGAATATTTCAAATATGGGGGAGTCCTAGTTTTCATCCCCGCAGAAGCAGCTGCATCAATCCCGTTGGCAGAAGAAATGAAAGAATCCAAGCAAATTACAAGTATGAAACTTGTAATGACATTAAGTCGATTGATTATCATATAGTGTTGGCTCTTCTCGTTAGTTTGTTGTCAAGCTACCTACCCCTAATGAGCCCCATTGCGTAAGTAATGAGGACCTATTTACCTTATTGGGGTGTATCTTGCAACTAACAATGACCACAATGAAGCCACAATGAACACAAGGGCCAAGCTGAGTGTTGAATAATCACACCTGCTAAAATACGCATGCTTCAAAGAGATATGGCTTCTTTGATTTAGGAAAAGAGGGGAGATAAGCCAATGAATTGACTATGAAATTGTTGATTCGACAACTTTGCTTGCTAAGGAAATGTACAAACTCTTATTGATGATACACTATACAATTTGTACATTTCCTTAGTATGTCCGAAAAAGATTAAATGTGGAAACTTAACTACAAAAAAAATGGCCACTCAATACAACACTAGAACCAAAGGTAGTGACCACACCATCGACATCATCTATGGACATGGGATTGCCAACCATCATGTCATTGACATGATTTACAGACATGGAATTATCGACCAACATGGATCATAGGGAGAATGTTAGCAGTCCAATTTCATAAAATACAATGAAGATGATTCCAAGGGCTCAAATACTAGAGATGTTCAGTTTGTTTTAGCAATTTTATAGGCGGGTATAGTCCTTTTGGCATTTTTGTGATGCTCTATACTGCATTTTGGTCCGTTTGAGGGATTTCTGAGTCAGGATTTGGCCCTTCAAGGCATTTAAGAATTGGGTGTTGTTGCTTAATAAGCATTGAAGGGTTTTCATAGTTGCATGTTGTTCATTTAAGCGTTTTGAAGAGATTTCATAAGGGTGTTATCTATGAAGGGATTTTAGAATTGGGTTGTGCCCTTTGGTTTGCCCATTTGTTGTTTTATTGTGATTGGAAGGCATAGAAAATTTCATGGTACATGGAATTTTGATTATCGGCTAAGATCTTAGACTTTACAGACCTTAGTCTTCATCATCCCTTAATATTTAGGTCTCTCGAGAATGGGTGATCATTTGGTCCAGTATGCTGATCGTTTGATAACTGCTTCCACCTTTGAATCTGCAAATACTACCAATGGCTATAGACACATTCGCTTGAATAAAAATTCACCGAGGAAAATCTTAGCATAACCCCTAAACCGGGGAAAGTAAACGTCTAAGTAAGTTCAAGTTTTTATATTTTTTAAACATTAGGGAGATTTGCCTAGATAACTTACTATAGGTACTAAGTTGTTATCATTGAGCTTTACCTTGTTAAAAATGGCAAATTAATAATGTGAAGAGGCATTTTGGTTGTTTGATTGGCATCGATTGAGTTTGAACACGTGAGATGGTCATTATATTTTCAAAGTTGCTTATAACCTAATGTTCCTTTTGTTTGGTTGGAAGGTACATTAAATGAAAACTACACATATCAAAAGGTTTACAAGAAATTCACTCGATCAACCAAAAAGATAAAATGAAGGACTCAAACCCCGATCGACAAAGTTAATACAAAGTTTCCCAATGAACAACGACAGATATAAAATAAGCTGCTTCGAAAGTCATCAGCAGAATTGAAGATAACTTCTCTGAAGTTCATCGGCGGAGTTCATGAAAATCCCTCCGACCAATCGACGAGGTTAGCAGTAAGTGCGTTGATGTCATCAACGAACATGAGAGCAAGTCCTCCGAATTGCTTTGGCCAGCTTAGTAGGAAGACTGTCGACTTCATAGGAAAACCTAATAAGAAGTCTGCCAAAGCGATCTCCATAGTTATTTTGAATTGTTTCGAGGTCATCACATCGGAAAATTTAGAGCTTACGACTCTGAAGCTTATCAACAGAATTGGTAGAAACTGCTTCGATGCACGCGACATAGTTAGAAGTAAGTGCTTCGACTTGCTTCGGTGAAGTTAACAGTTGGGGATCCGATGTCTTTCGATGGAAATGAAAGAAATTCTATCGATTTTCCTTCGACGAGCATAACAAGACCTTCCTCAAATGTTTGCGAAGGAAATAAGGGGAACTAAGCCGAATTCAATCGACAAGAAAAATGGAAAGTCCTCCGGCAATCAACAAACTTGACAACAAACATGCCTATGACATGAAATAAAATTTGTGATTTATACACACGTGATTGGGATCGAGACAATCTTGGGCATGAAATAAAACCCGTAGCTCGCAGTGAGGAAGTGTTAGGGTTTTAACCTACCGTGCAATATAGATCGAGCGCAGAAACTTGAATGGTTTATTTTCTTCACCTGTGTGGGAGGGGGTTCCTTACAATCCATTTGAATTCTTTTTAAAAATCACACAAAAACTCTGCAAAGAGAACAGAGGCCCACAAAATTGTAAAAGAGAAACTCTAAAAACCTTAATCGGTCAGCGTTATCCTCAAGTGAGGACGCCATTGAGCACACACGGGGACTTCCCGTATGTTTGTCATAAGATGAATGCCAACTATTCATTGAGTAGCTTACAAATCTTTATAATCAACTTCCAAAACAATGGCACTGATGGAAATAAAAAAATAGAAGAATTTTCACAAGTTCCTAAAAAGGGAATGCCGAAACGAATTGCAGTGGTTATGTTGTTTAAAGATTACAAGATTTTGTTTTTGGATGGAAAATGAATACATTACAAGGTTAATCTTCATCTCACATCTCGAAAATTCAAATTCAAATCCCCTAGTTACATGTCCACTGCAATAATCACAAATACATGACCGTGACTTTTGAGACAAATAAAAGATGAAGAAGATGCATTGATTAAGAGGGTGAAGAGACAATGATAAAGGAAAAATGAAGGAAAATAATAACATCATAAACTAAACAAAATTTCCCATAAAAACAAGGAAATAAAATATTGTGAAATGTGCATAGATATTTGAAAACTTCATCACAAAATATATGTTGCTAAATACATGAAAAATTCTATTTCAATTTCTTGAATCATAAAAAAAAACATTTAAAAATTATAATAAATTAAAAATAAACAATTTCAAACACTATACATTAAAATATACATTTTAGACCCTCTCTAGAGTACACCATTAAGATATACACTAATTGGAGAATCTCTCTAACTCACAAGCCTTATCCATAATTATATGTTTTAAAATGATTTCATTCTATATTTAAGTCCTCTTAAACAGTTGCTATTCATAATTGATGTTATCCATAATTCATGTCTTAGAATATGAGTTAATTTTTTATTAAAATAGTGCTCCACAAGTGAGAAGATTCCACCTAGATTAAATTGATTGTATTGTGTATTGGGAGAAACAAAACTATGGTTAAATATAATTTCGTATTAAACTAAAATTTAATTGGGGAAGAAAAAACTTTTAGGATAAATTGAAGTTAGGAAAAAGATAAAAATAAAATTTATCTATGTTACAAACTCTTTTGCTCATATTTTTGTCAACCAAATCTACTAAGATAAGTAAAAATAAGAGACCTTCAAAGATAAGTAAAAGTAAGAGACCTTCATTGTCTTCTCATAGACCTCGACCTCGAACTCCCTTTCCAATATCTTCAAAAATTGTATGTCCTTCGGGGGAAACCAACATCTACCACCAGCAACTGCCCTAAGAGCTGAAGCGCGAAGTCACGAACTAACGTCGGTTGTTGTTCTAAGATCCTCCAGATTATCACATGACCGTTGGATCAAAACGTAGTGGAAAGATACATAAGCACTCCCATCTTGACCACTTTGACGTCGACCAACTAGGGAGGAAATTTAAGCAAAAATTACCTAGACCTCCGAATCCCTAGAGTCCTGAAGTCTTGAAGTAAATACTGGTCATCCATCTCAACCTTGGATTAAGTCATAGATGCTAGATTAAGTAGCAAAAGGATAAGTAAGGATTGGATCTAGACCGTTGATTTTATTATAGGAATCACACCAACCATTGGATCAACCCTTGTGAGAGGTAACCATTCAGGGAGAGAAAACTCCGAAAGATTGGATGAGAGAGAAAATGCCTGAAGGCCATAGTCTGGAGGACTAGGTTCCAGCACCCGATCAGGGGTTATGAACACATAAATCCATGAAGCGTTAGGAACATCACTTAAATTAATAAGCATGTGGTTTTTCGCATATGGTCACATGTAAATAGTTTGAAGGAAGTGCCTATGCAGAATTTGATTTTTGAAACATTTGCAAAGACATGGAATTGAGTTAAAAACAAAATTGATCCATATCTGTGATCGATTTATGAAAATCACTCTCACTAAATTAAAAACCTTCATGATAATGTTTGAATAATAATAGAGATTATTGTTAATTTAAAATGGCGAGGTGCGATGGTCCAAACAAAGCGACACAATTCTTCATGGCTCAAACCGGTTGGAAGATTATATAAATGAGAAAGAATGGTGAGAAAAAAGCGTCTCTGTAGTCCAGAATAGAAGATCAAAACTTAAGCATAGTTCAAGAAGAAGAACTGATGATTCTTATGAAGTAAGGGTGGAAGGGAGGAGCACAGAAGGATTCATATCCTTTACTAAGTAAGTGTAATTTAAGGGAGTTGGTTCTTCCTGGGGTTGGTTCCCTAAAGACAAGGGATTTGGTGCTTCCTAGGGTTGTTGACCTAAAAATAATTCAGTTGGTGCTTCCTAGGGTTGGTGTCATAGAAAACAAGGGAGTTGGTGCTTCCTAGGGTTGGTGCCCTAAAGAAGAGGATTTGTGTCTCCTAGAGTTGGTGCTCTAAAAAGGATTCGTGTCCTTCACTATTCTTCATAAAATCCATGTAATTCCTATTAATTATATTTATATAATTGATTTTACAAACAAGTACATTGTTGATCTATTGTGGTAATTAACAAAATATAAAAGTAACTGTTGATTGTTGAAAAAGGGTAATATTGATTAACCCCCCCCTCTCAATATTCCAACACTCCCTTCATCTATGAAAATGTTGTTGGAAACAAGTCCTGGTATTCTTGTAGTAAGTATCCAACCTTCTCAACTATCTCCTCACTCCATGATCCAAGGGATCAAAATATGCTCAAAAATCAAAGTGCTTGGAATTGCTTCAAAACAAACATGTGCACAAGCCTCATCCTGACAATCCCAACACAACTTGAACGGGTTCAAACGGACTTCGTATGAGTGAGATATCGCGTTCTGTCCACTTTTCCAAACACGCAAAAATTTGTTGATTGTATAGTCTGTATAGTCCGTACGGTGCTGACATGGCATGGTCATACTGTTGACGTGAAATGATCGTACTAGACACATGGTAGGTGATCATACTGGACTTGGGGCAGAGGTGACGTGGTAGAGGCTGACGTGGCAGCTGAGGTGGAATTATCACTTGATGACACATGCCATTTGTTGAGATGGCAATGATTACGTGGCAGTTTGGTGGACTGGTAGTATGGTGCCACATGGCCCAGACGTGGGTTTCCACATGGCACCCCCTTCATGGTGTAAATTTTTTCTTTGTGCTCACGGGGGTTGGAACCCGTGACCTTCGAGGGACGTGGATGACTTGGTAGGGTCGGTCTACTAGCCTAACCACATAGTAGTACTTAACCACACATGACGTTATATTATTTTATATTATCTTTTTGGTATAGTTCGATGGGGTCCAGGCCAGGGCTTAGCCCCAGCCCCTGGCTGTATGTTGTCTGCCATACGACCCTACATCACACTATGGTTTGCACGGGGTTTTTAAAATGTGCTCCCACCAACATTCCTCCACACAGCACCAAGACACATGTCAACACCAAAGTGCAATTCGACAATGGGTCCTAGTTTAGGCGTTGGGTTGTGGCCATATGGCATCCATGCAACCAACACTTGCACCCTTGGGGGAGATAATCGTGTTAACAGTATGAAAAAATGCCCAAGTTTGGCACGGAAAACACCCAAAAGCTAGGTTCAGGCAGTCTGGGTGCATTTTGGTGAGCAAAGACAACAAAGAATTGGGAGAAACTTCTAGGGAGTGATTCCAACTCAGGTTTTGGCCAAACCAGGTGAAGGAAGAGCCCAACTAGGGTTTTGTGAACGTTCTGGAGCCATTGAAGCCATCCATTTCTCATTCTAAGCATCGTAAAGCACTGATTTTGACACTTTGATCGTTAATGAAAAAGATCCATTGGAAGTTGGACCAGGAGATGTAGCCCAAGAGAGGGGTGAACTCCTTTATCATTTAGTTGTGTTAATGTGTGTATTATGATGGTTGTTTATGACTTTTTATGCTTCTAATGATGAAGTAAAAAAAATCATTAATCTTTATGTGTTTGTAACTTGATCCTATTACCCAAGCACATACCATTTCACTTGCAATTTTAAAAAGATTCAAGGATTTACATTTTCAGATCAAGTTGTTATCAAAGCATATGTTTTTGAAGGTTTGATTGTTTGCAAGTGTTTGTTTTCTGATTCTTACAAGGTTGAAGATCACAAGAGGAGAAGGTAAACTTGTAGAGACAAGTTCTCAACTGTCAATAAGGAGAACTACCCAATCACCTCAAGCTTCAAGGATATATTCACCAAGTATGGCTCATGAGGAGAGTCATGAAACTCTTCCTTCAAAGGATGAAACTTTCAGAAAAGCTTTCTATGATATGACAGAGATGGTGAAAGTTTTATTTGAAGAAATAAATGCAAGATTGTAAGGTAAAATTACAAACCCTCCAAAGGGTAATGGAGATAGCAGTGATAAAACTCCAAAGGGAAATGGAGGGAATGGTGATTCTCCACCTCCTTCACCTCCATCTTCCACCTCTTCTACCATTTCACAACCACCTCCAAATTCTCCAAAAGAACATGGTAAAACTCCTCTACAAACTCATTTGCTTAAGCTTGATATTAAGTTTGAATTGCCTATGTACAATGGAGAGGTAAATGCTGAGAAATTGGATAATTGGATTTGTCAGATTGAAGTGTATTGTAGGATACAAAGGATCAAAGATGATGAAACTAAGATTCAACTTGCTTCTTTAAGATTGGTCAGTGTAACACTCATTTGGTGGGAATCCAAAACTCAAGAGGACATGAAGAAACATGGTAAAGTTTTATCCTCTTGGAATGATTTTATTATTTCACTTCAAAGACAATTTTATCCATTAGCATACATGCAGAAAGCTATTATCCACCAGATTAAAATTTAAAATTGAGTGAAATTTTAATTGTAAAAAAAATAAAAAAATTGTGTTGTGTGTTCGAGGCTCTCGGATAGCTTCGTGTACAGTGTGACCTATAAATTTATAGGGCACAATGCATACCTTGTTACATTTCTCGGCAGTGCATTGGTAAACATAAAATCTAGAAAACCAACAATCAAAACAATAGCTTATCTCAATGAACGTACTAGTTGGTTATGAAATCCAACATTGTGTGAACAAAATGAGAAGGGGATAGGATTGAGTGGGTGGATCAGTTACATTGGTGTCTTTATTAACATACTTACACATTGGTGTAAGTTTCCTCATGGTTTTACCCATGGGTTACCTTCCAAGGAGCCCGAGTGAGTTTGACCAATGTCTGATCCAGGTACAACAAAGACTTCCCTTCACCATCACCTCGTGTAAGGACCCTAAATATTATGGTCACTAAGGATACCAACTCATAGTTAGCCTCTGGGCGGGTACATGCGACAGTCGGGTTTGAACATATGGGAAAGATATCAAATATGCAATTTTTCAGGAGAACTGGGGATAAATGGATCGATAAACTCCATAGGACTCTGAACAGATTTAAAATTCAAGAAGCTCTGAGACCAAATGAAAATAGTTGATTTTAAGAAGAACCCCCAACATGCGATCATTCGAATACGATTGGTTAATCCTCGGAGGGATAATCTACATTTCTCTCCTGCATGTGACCACATGTTTAGCCCATGTGTGAGAGGGGGATCCCAGCTATGCTTATACAAAGGTTGGATTTTCTCTCTCTATCACAAGATTTTGAGTTTGTATTGAATGATTTGGAGAGTTATTCTCACAACCTATTCAAAACATCTAGTCCTAGTCTATTGTTTGTGTAAATATCTAAAAATAAAAGTTTCTAGTTCAATTTTAATTAGCGCTTATTTTCGTGGTTGTTTTTTATGCAAGGGTGAATGATAGTGAAAACGCTGATTTTTGAGACTCGACTCCACAAGAAGGTAAAAATAATGATATGCAAATTTTCTTTTCAATGAAAATTCTAGTTATGGGAAGGAGAAGAGCTTCTTTTCTTTTCATCACTAACAAACACTCAAAATAAATGCAAAATTTGACTCTATTTTGTTCCCAAACAAGAATTAACAAAATTTCCAAATTATCAAAAAATAAAACATTTTCAATATCCAAAACCAATGGATATAAATCCTTCTTCGTTTGATTTTAGATGTAAACTATGATGTTTGTCTAATTCTTCATTCTTTCACTAATAATGAGAAAGTTTACGATGATAATAAAAAAGAGTATGAAGCAAAAGAGCATACAAACAAATATACTCTCAACAAGAAACAAGAGACCGAAAGAAAAAACAAATATCAAATTGTTCATTCAAAGATTCAAAAACACTAAGAAATCAAAAGGTCATACTTTATAGTCTTCAATAATTTAGTAAGATATCAAAGACAAATAAATAAATAGACCTATGATCAATAATATTTCCTGTGAGTTCCTCTAATCAATCAGATAATCGAGAAGAGTGGCAAAAGGAAACCAAATATGAGAGAAAAAGGTCGATTTTGTAATCAAGAAAGACAACACAAACTCAATAAAGACTAAACTGTGCTCTTAGCTAGCAGTTGTGCTCACATTGGATCCACTTAGTGCTCTATGCTCTATGCTCTGTGCTAGCAGTTGCGCTCACAAACTCAATAATTTGCGCTCACATTGGATTCGCTTTGTATTCCCTTTGGTTGTAGACATTTGTGTCCTGCAACCCCCCATAGCTACTTCAGGTGAGACTGCATCTGCCTCGCAGGCGTTGCCGAAATGGCCAGTAGTTAGGGCTTGTTGGTGTGCTCTTGGAGTTGAATCCTGGGTCTGCCCCTATGCCAACAAATGGTTCTATTGTCGGGACAAGGATCTTCTTGAGGGAATGTCAAGGTGGTTTCCATCAAAGACAAAGATCCAAAAGTGGATAGAATATCAAGTAAAGGACTTCACAGAATCCCAGAACAAAAACCCTAATCTTAGTATAGAGGATTGGTTGGGAAGATATATTTTTACTGATATACATGAGATTTTCTTTGGAGGATTCCATCAGGAGCTATATGAGTGGCTAGCTAGGTTAGCAGATACCCAGTTTGAGATCATATCTAGACCTCCTATGGTTTGGACGTCGGCACTGGTCAAGAAGGTTAAGGGAGTTGATAACACCATATCAAGAGCAGTAGATCATTGGTTTGATAATACCATTGGAGGGTACCTCACCAAGTTTCTTGTTGATAGAGTAGAGTCATATAGCCGAGCTGAGAGGTATTTCTTTAAGGGACCCAAAGGAAAATTTTTACACTTTTTGAAGTTGAAGATCAAGATGTTATTGCATGAGAAGAAAATATTGAAGATATAGTAGTTGGTCGGATTGGAAAAGGTTAATGTTCAAGAACTCGGACAACGACAACGACACAGAGGCTGGACATACACACAGCGGGAGAGTGTTCATAGAATTCCCTCTTGCCAACCTATTTAAGAAAAACTACGAGGATGAGGGTTTCTACAGTGGAGAAGAAGCATATCTGACAGACGAAGAGAATTTAGAATCCGCTAGGGCAGAGGAAGGAAAAGATGAAGAACCTCGCCGGGAAGAGGCAGAAACTTTAGGAACTACGTAGACCATTGAAGTAAGTATTATTACTCCTCCCGTTGTTTTAGCAGCATTAAGCAATCAGAATAATTAGAGTCACTAGAGTGCTCAGAGCACTATCACTAGCAGTCTACCACATACTCAGCCACGAAACCTAGGAAGATCTATGGAAGATGAGATGAGGTTACCCACCTTCAGAGGATATGGATCTGAAGATCCTGATTAGAACTGGTTTCTATGTGAAGCTATGTGGAGTACTAAAAATGTCACCGATGAAGCTGTTAAATGAGCTCAGTTTAGTACTACCCTGAGAGACTGTGCACTGAGCTGGTAGATGAAGTTTGTCCAAGGGGTTGCCCAGCCAAAACCCCTAAATGAGATTAAGGCTGCGTTGATTAATGAATTCAAGAAACCTAAGTCAGAATCGCAATGAATTATAGGGCTAAAAGAAATCAAGCAGAAAATAGTTGAACCGGTTTGGGAGTTTAATCAGAGGTTTAAGAGCTTAATAGGGCATCTGAGTTTTCAGATCCCGGATGAGAAAAACAAGGAATGGTTCATTGTTCCCCTTTTACCAAACATCAGAGTCCCTTTGATGCAACAAAAGATTTATTCTCAGGCTGAGGTGTTGGAGATCACCATGAAACTAGAATCAACTCCTATGGCAGAATCCAGCTCAGGTATGAGTCAAATCTTGAGTCATCTAACTAGCTTATCTCTGTAGGTCGAAGATATGAAGAAAGACAAGGGAAAAGATAAAAGAGAAGATATCTCATGCATTAGATGCAAATCAGAAGGCCATGACATGGAAAAATTTCCCATATTTCATGAGTATTTGGAATCTAGAGCCCCAAGTCCTTTAAAGCAAGCTACCTTACCATTGTGCGAGGTATGTAGAAATAGGCATTGCCCTGGTGAACACTATTACATGAAAAAATATGTTCATACAACCACAAATCTGTATTGCACGTTCTGTAAGTCGGTAGGGCATGATGATAGGGATTGTAGGGCCTATGACCTCATGCATGAAAGGTCAAGGGATATATACAAAATTCAAGGTGAAGTACAGCAAGAAGGAAACACTATGCAGTATAATTCTCTAGGAAGAGTAAATTTCAACCCTCGTAGGGGTAAAATCATGAAGCTGGGTAACACTTTCGTGACAATCGGGTCTCCAAAATTTCTAGCGGCAATTTTTCGGCCGAACAAATATTACTTTCGGCCGAAATATTATTCGGCC
>JZKD02S1238241.1:124571-151598 GCA_000966675.3 Picea glauca
TCTCACTCTCTCTCTTCCCATATTTCTCTCTTTTTCATTCTACCTCCCTATCTATCTCTCTCCATCTCACTCTCGACCTACCTTCTACTCTTCTTGGATCTCTCCCTCCCTCCCCTAATTTCTATACCCCCCCCTCTTTCTACCTGATCCCTCAATATCTCCATCCCACTCTCAATATCTCTTTTACTCTTGTTGGATATTTACCTCCCTGCCCTTATCTCCCTCCCCCTTGTTACAAAATATTTTTTGGTAACTGACGATATTCACTTATCCTCTATCATTCATAGCATACATGTTGGTGTTGTTTTGTGCATGGGTTTTAAGACCCAGGGTTCAGGTTATCTAAGACGAACAAAACCCACCTGACACCAACCCTTTCGACATCACTTGATTGCACATATGAAGTCTCACCCAAGGTATCTATGGGGACTGCAAGAACCATGCTTCTATAGTAGTAAGGGAATGGGAGGCAAACATTGGGTTCATTCTTCCTTATTATGTTGTGCACTTAACTTTGTTATGTTCTGTTATCAATGTACTCATGGTTTAGATTCCTATACTTATCATATTCCATTTTACTGTATAGATTTTTTACTGTCACTGTCATAAATTATTACACCATACTTAACTATCATATGAAACTTTTCTACGATGCATGCAAATAGTATTCATAAGAAAGCACATAAACACAGTCAACACAGGATTTTGTAACATATCTTTATCATTCTTTTATTCATCCTTCTCAACCTTCGAATGTTACATCATTCACTATGGACCCAGTATCAATCAGACTGTAACATAACCTAATCTACCAGAATCAAACTTCATCAGAATAATACCTAGATGAACCAACTGACTGAACCCAAAAAACGATAACAACTACGATGACCCAACCACACAGAGAACCCCTATTCTCTCAACCCATTACATATTTATATCAAAATTAGGGATAAAAACCCTAATCTATTCATCCTAAAAATATCCCATTACAATGCATGGCCAACTTAGTTAATTGGTTGTTCGATACCTTTCTTCTGCTTTTCATCCTTCATGTTGTTTTTCTATTGTTCTTCTATTTATGGAATGTTGGGTTGTTATTCTCATGTTATTCTTTATTTCCTTTCTTTATTCTTATATCTATGTGTTGTCTTCTTTTTTCACATTTTCATCCTTCTATACACTTTCCTACTAGTTGTGCCTCAGTTGTGCGCTCTCTAGCTTTCCTTCTTCCTCTATGCACTTTTCCTCTACCTAGGAATTTTCCTCAAAATGTTTTCCAAACTGCAAAAACAAATTCAGACTTCCTGTCCAACAAGCCCCCAACACTCACCCGTGTCTTTTCCCGAGCCACTCAGGCCTGTTTCCTACTCTTCCATGTCAAAATGAAGTTTTGCAAGGCCTCATTTTGCCCCTCTACTTCTTTGATGATTGTGGCCTCTATTTCTGATATGTCCTATGCTCCTTACACAACCAAGTGTGTAAGTTTGTCCTCTACTTCCATCGTAGATTGCTTGACTCTACCCTACACCATAGCCAACTCTCCAATTACCTACACTACCTCTTATTGCAGTGGGCCCAGTCTCTCTTGCAGGATCTTTTGATGATCCTTCATTTTATTCACTTCTACCTGTTCCTATCATTAAGCTAGAATGGTTGTCATACATGTTACCGATGGTAATGTCGCCGCCCTTTTTTTCTCCTTTTGTATATGTTCTTGCACCTCTCTTAGCTTGGCCTTTATCAACTCTATCCACACTAGCGTGTTCTCCTCAAAACATTTCATGCATTCTCCCTCAATCTTATTGATGTTGGCAACTATTGTGGTTGTTGTTCTCTTTCTTCCTTTGCACACCTATGGTGGAGATTTTGGAATGATCCTTGGATTTAAATATTCTATCTTTGATCATAAGCCCTTAATGACTTCATCGATCGTCTTCACTTATTTTGCCATAGTCACTTTGACTATTAGGGGAACTTATTGAATTTATTTATACAACTTTTGGACTGCTTCTTGGGTATTCTTCGCCATGCTCTCATCCTCATCCTTTTCTTTGAACACTTTCCTATCCTTCTCCTTCTATTCCTTCTAGTTCTTTGAAATAAGCCTTATATTTTCTACCTTCTCCATATTGAAATATTATTCCCTCCTAATGGTGGCCTAAGTTCGGACGACAAGATCAGAGGTCATGTTTCCCATGGAAAAAAACATCGCTTCTACTAGTGTAAATAATTTTGTTAAGACTCCTCTTTCTGTAATCATATTCATTGTCGATAATCCGTTGAGGTTTCTTGATACCAATACCATCCTTCTCTTTTCCTATGCCCCTTAGTAAATCCTTCAAGTTCAGTTTGGGCATCATATACGAAGCCAATTTCTAGGAAACTTCTCTTTTAGTGGGATCCTGATCCAATTCCTTCTCATTTACTATCATGAAACATTCATAACCCCCGAACATGTTAATGATTCCATTCAAATATACATTTGAAGTGATGCAATCTCCTGCATCCAATACGCTCTCAACGCATGAGTATTTTTCCCTAGCCAGCTCCAAAAATGGTTGTTCATCGGTAATGTCATGATTTTCAAAATTGAGGCTGACAGTCTTGCCAAGCATAGCTCCTTCCCTACTCATCCCGGGGGGGGGTCAATGGTGCTTCTATAATATCTTTCCCCATTCATCTTGGGTGAAAGGTTTCTGAACTGGCACTATGTGTGTTCTCTGAAATCTCTACCTCAACTCTACTCTCCAGTTATCTCTTGTTCTCTCTTATTGCTATGCAAGAATTATTTAAAATTAATGATCTTCTTATGTGTTTGTGATTTCGTGTTGATCGTACCTATCCCATCCTACCTTATCTAACTTGTACAATCCATCACCTTATTTTATGAGTTGTTCCATAATTCCATCTTGATGGACAAATACATTGTGTGATTTATCCCTCGTACTACCAATCTATCATGATTTACAGTAGCTTTTCCCATTTAAGACTTATATGGTGCTTTTATGAACTATCACTCCCACTATTTAACCTTCATTTCCTTTCTTTAATTATTTTAACGGTCTTGTCATTTCCAAACTGGGCACTGGCTTATCATCGTTTTATCTATATGCCTCATTCTTTACCTTGTCAGTGTCTCATCTCCTAATTTTGCACAGTGCTAAGATAATGTGTGATGACCATTCATTCTGTGCACATTATAATTCCTTGGTATTTGAATGCTCTTTTTCTTTTCCCTATATCTACCTTTTATTTTTATTTTCCTTATTTTTCTTTCTTACTATGATACAACTACTATAATACATGTGTTTCTACGCAACCCAAATTACTGTGCATCCTGTCGACCATCTCTATATAGTTTCAGTCGACTTCCATTCACCATACCTTCCAAGACTTCTCCATTCAAGGTTTGCAACCGTGCAACACCTGTCTCTATAATTTTCTGAATCACATAAGGTACTAACCAGTACATTCAAAACTTCCCTGGATGTTGCATATACTTGATGTCATAGAGTAGTACTAAATATCTGACTTGAAACTTCTTTTGTTTAATGTGTCGATCATGCCAGGCCTTCTCTCTACATTTCTCAACCTGTTGATGGATTCCTGTGACAAACCGATCCTCCTCAAGCTGTACTAATTGTGCCAACCACTGCTCTATGGTGCCAATATCTGATAACTCTGTGATTGTTGCGATGTGTAGGATGGGAAGAAGAAAATCAATTGGCATTATTGCTTCTTGTCCATAGACAAACCTGAAAGGTGTTTGTCTTATCAAATTCTTACTTGTAATCCTATAAGCCCATAATACTATAGGAACTCGTAAGTCCCAATCATCTCTCCCTACATTGAAAATCTTTGTCAACGAAGTCTCTAAAATCTTGTTAAAATCTTCCACGGTTCCATTCACTTGAGGGTGATATGGGGTACTCTTTTGGTGATGAATTGGAACTCCTCAGTTAATACTACAATTGTTTTGTTTAGAAAGTGTGTCCCTTAATCACTGAGTAATATGAGAAGACATCCAAACCTTGTGACTATATTATCGAAGAGAAACCATGCAACAATTTACAAAGTACAGTCTGGAATGGGGGATGTTTCTACCCATATTGTTAAATACTCTATTGCAATAATGATATATCTTTCCCATGCTCTTCTTTCTTGGGGGTTGATTGGCCCCACAAAGTCTATGGCCCATTTATCAAATTATTATAATGTAACCTGTGGATTCAAAGACATCTTGTCCCTCCTAGATGAATTTTTCACTCGTTTTCATACATCACATGACTAGAAATATTCCTTCGCGTCCTTGTGAAGTGTTGGTCACCAAAGCCTTGTGCACAAAATATTCTCTACAGTTTCTCTCCCTGTGTAATTTCCTCCAACAATTCCATTGTGCGCTTATTCAAGTATTATTGGCCTTTTGTGCTCTAGCACATAGCGTCGCAGTATTCCATCTGCACCCATCTTGTATAAATTTCCTGCAATCAACCGATAATCCATTTCTTTTACTACCAGTTGTTTCTTCTGTGCTACAGTCATTTTGGATGGAGCCATGCTTGTGTTTAGAAAATGTACATTCTGCGAGAAATAATAATCCAGCATCCTTACTGCAAATAATTGCGCATATGGGAAACAATCATCTAAATTTCATGCATCCTCCCCTGACAATGTGTGTGATAGATGATCTGGTCCTACATTCAACTTCCTTGGTTTCACTATGACTTCAAAGTCGCATTCCTGAAATAATAAGAGCCACTTGCATATTCTCCCCCCCAAAATTGGCTTATTGACTAAGTACTTTAATGAAAAATGGTCTGTGTACATCTTAAAGTAAAACCCCAATAGATAATTCATGAATTTATTTAGTTCATAGAACATCATTAATCCTTCCTTTTCTATAGTTGTATAGTTCTTCTCTACTATAGAAAACTTCCTTCTTGCAAAAGAAATTGGGTGATCTATGTCTCCTTCCCCTGGTTGAGATAGTATTGTGCCCAATGTTATCGATGATGCATCCATGTGTACATGAAAATCCTTGTTCCAATCCGAAAAAATTAAAATTGGCGTGATCATCAACTTATGTTTCAGGGTGTCCAACTCCCTCTGACAGTCTTCATCCCATTGAAACCTCACTTCCTTCTTTAATAACTTCTCCATCAACGTTGTGATTTGCGCATATCCCTTGATAAATTTCCTATAATAACTTGTATGACCCAACGTCACTATCAACTGTCTGACTGATATAGGTGGTTTTAACTCTAGAATGACTGCAATCTTAGTTGGATCTAGAAATAGTCCCTATTTTCACACTACATGTCCTAATAGAATTCCAAATAGTGCATAAAAAATGCACCTCTTCAAGTTTAGTGAAATATGATACTTCCTTCACTGATCCAACATAAGTCTAAGAACTTATATATGATCCTTAAATAGACTGAACATCATCCAATCATCCAAGTATACTTCTAAGAACTTATGGATGAACTCCTTGAATGCTGCAACTACTACCCTAGAAAACACTGCAGGGGCATTCTTCAATCCAAAGGGCATAACTGTGTACTCATAACTTCCCCATTCCATCAAAAACATGGTCTTGTGTCTATATTACTATACAGTTCTTATCTGATGGTACCTAGACAATCCATCTGTAAAAGAGTAAGTTTCTTGGCGTCTTGCATTCTCTAGTGCCTCATCCGTGAACGGTGTTGGAAGTGGGTCATGTAAGCATGCATCATTTAACTTCCTTAGATCTATAAAAATATTAATTCCCCCTATATTCTTGTCCTGCACCACCATATAACTGATCCACTTAAATTATTCTACTATTTCAATGATTCTTGTGTCCAACATCCTATCAATTTCAGCTTTCACCTTCTCCTTACACTTCAGATTTATCCTGTAAGGCCTCTGGCACACTGGCTTAGCTCTTGGTTTCAGTGGGATATTCATCTCTCCTAAGTCTCCTGCTATTCCCTGTTGGACATATTGTCATTGATGTCAACATTCGAAGATCATTGTGTTGTGATGATGATTTTTTATGATGAATTGTCATTGATGAAAAACATGGTGCAAAAGAACATTATTAAAAGCTCAAAAGAAATAATGATGAAAATATCAGAAGGAAGAACATTAATCGAATCTTAGAAGAGAGGACACACATTATTTGTTCGATAAGTAATCATACTATATCATGATCGTCGAAGGATTAATTCAATAAAATGCTACATCATTCGTCAGATCTGGGAACTGTAGAGAAGGGCCGTCGAATCAATACCCTATTAAGTCTCGACCATCGGATTAGCACAAGTAAGATCTATGGTGGAGAGAAATTGTGAATATTAGAGGAAAAAATAACATCCATTCATGTTTAACCTCCGTAATCCTCCTAGACCGTCAATCTATATATTTGGCAAGATCAATGGTTGGCATCGGTTCCACTACCGACGAGCAGTTTCCAATGTAAAACTCGACGATGATTTTAAACATCATGCTAGTTGGGACTCTGCAATCATCTCTAATCATTGATCTACTCCAAGATGAATCATGACCCTTAGATCAAGTGTAGTGGAAGGATAGTGTAAGGTGTACTAAACAACCAACAATAATCAGTCATCATAGTATCATGACTTATTCGATAGGTAACCACTCCAGAGGGATTGAACTACCTTGGAGTTCTAGTAACCCGGACTCCCAAAGGGCCGAAGCTCCTAAGTAAGATCTCACCATCTGTCAAGAAGGAATATTCACGGTCGAGATCCTAAAAAGATCACAATGAGAAGAGCATTAACAAAATGCCTTGTGGAGGTAGCGTGGACCATCCACTCAACTGTAGATCAAAAATAGATCCTCCGATCTACTTCGATGAAATGCACTCCAGAGGGATTGAAACTCTCAGAGTTTGAGTAGCCCAGAGCCCCTAAGTCATGAATGGTCAAAATGAATCTAGACCATTGAACTAAGAACTGATCACATTCGTTGGATCAAGGATTCATATGAACCTACAACCTTCAACACATTAGGAGATCCATGTCAGCAAGAACATGTAAACAAGGACATGTGGAGCAATCATATGGTGACAAGTGTCTAGGTTTAGACGACACATTAGTTTACGTAAATCATGAATCCAGGTGACATGTGGAAAACACTTAGCCAATGCCACATTAGTAGTGATGTCAGCAATTTATGTCACTCCAGGAGTATGTCCTCCGGGGGAAACTAGCGTCTACCACCAGTAGTTGCCTGAAGCATCGAAGCGAGAAGTCATGAACTAACGTCGGTCGTTGATCTAAGATCCTCTAGATTCTCACATGACCATTGGATCAAAACGTAGTGGAAATATACATAAGCACTCCCATGTTGACCACTTTGGCACTGACCAACATTGCAAGAAATTAAAGCAGCAATTACCTGGACCTCCAAAGCCTCGAATTCCTGAAGTCCCAAAGTAAATAGTGGTCATCCATCTCAACCTTGGATTAATTCATAACCATTGGATTAAGCAGTAAAAGGATAAGTAAAGATTGGATCTAGACTGTTGATTTGTTTCCAAGAATCATGCCAACCATCGGATCAACCCTTGTGAGAGGTAACCACTTCAGGGATTTGAAGCTCTGGAAGATTGGATGAGAGAGAAAATGCCCAAAGGCTAAAGTCTGGAGGACTCGGTTCCAGCCCCTGGTCATGGGATATGAACACATAAAGCCATGAAGTTCTAGGAACATCGCTTAAATTAATAATCTCATGGTTTTGTGCATATTGTCACATGTAAATGGTTTGAAGGAAGCGCCTCTGCAGAATTCGATTTCTACAATATTTTCAGAGACATGGAATCAAGTTAGAAACGAAATAATTCCATATCTGTGATTGATTTATGAAAATAACTCACACCAAATTAAAAAACTTCACGATAATATTTGAATAATAATAGAGATTATTATTAATTTAAAATGAAGAGGTGTGATGGTCCAAACGAAGGGACACATTGCTTCATAGGTCACACCAGTTTGAATATTAAATAAACAAGAAAGAATGGTGAGAAGAAAGTGTCTTTGTAGTCCATATCAAAAGATCAAAACATAAGCATAGTCCAATAAGAATAAAGGGAGGAGCACGAAAGGATTCATATCCTTTACTAAGTAAGTGTAATTTAAGGGAGTCGTTGCTTCCTAGGGTTGGTGTCCTAAAGACAAATGAGTCGATGCTTCCTAGGGTTGGTGCGCTAAATATAAGGGAGTTGGTGCTTCCTAGGGTTTGTGCTTCCCAGGGTTGGTGCCCTCAAGAAGGGGATTTGTGTCTACTAGAGTTGGTGCTCTAAAAAGGATTGGTGTCCTTCACTATTCTTCATAAAAGCATTGTAATCCTATTAATTATATTTATATAATTGATTTTACAAACAAGTGCATTGCTGATCTATTGTGGTAATTAACAAAATATAAAAGTAACTGCTAATTTTCGAAAAAGGGTAACACTGATTCACCCCCCTCGCCTCTCAGTATTCCAAAAATTGGTATCAGAGCAGGTTCCTTCAACATAGTCTAAAAACTAGAGGGAGTGTCTAACAACAAAGCACCATTATTCAATGGACGTGGCTGTGCTATATGGAAAATAAGAATGAAAAGATTCTTGTTGGCTCTTGGTTTTGATATCTGGAAATTTGTTGTAGATGTTTACACTGCACCAACTACTCCACCCAAAGATGCTGGAGGAAAGAAACTCTACAATGAAAACTCAAGAGTAGTTAATGCAATTCTAGGAGGATTGACAAATTTTATGTGTGTGAAGGTTATGCATTGTAAGTCAGCTAAAGAAATATGGGACAAATTGGAGGTTGTATATGAAGGATATACAAAAGTCAGGGAAGCCAAATTATATACCTATAGAACTAAGTTTGAAAATCTGAAAATGAAAGAAAAAGAGAACATTATTGAATACTTTAATTGGGTAGATGAAGTGATTAATTCAATTAGAGCATCAAGAGAAGAACTTATAGATAAACCTATTGTGAAAAAGATGCTAAGGTCATTACCTATGAGATATGATGCCAATATTTCTACAATTGAAGATAGGCCAGAACTTGACCAACTCATAGTTGATCAACTTCATGGAATTTTTACAACATATGAAATGAGAATAGGGAATGAAAAAACATAAAAAAGAGAAACAATATTTAAATCATCTAAAACAAAGATGGGGTAGGAGAAAAAGACATATGACGAGTTGTCATATATATCTAATGAAGAAACTGCCAACTTCATAAAGAAACTCAAGAAAGGGACTGAAAAATACAAAGGAAATATTCCTCTAATATGTTTCAACTATGGAAAAATTGGACACTTTGTCAATAAATGTCCCCATCCTAAGAAGGAGGAAAGTGATGATGAAAGAACCTTCAAATATCATAAGAAAAGAAAAAATATTGACAAAAAGAAGTTCTACAAGAAAAAGAAAACATTCTTTACCTAAGAAGATAGTAGTTTATCATAGGAAAATGAACAAGATGAGACACGGGTTTTATTTATGGGCAGGGATGATTTTAAAGATGGAATTTTATTTTAAAATTTAGAAACCTTGGCGAATTTTACTAGTCCTTCATATGCCAACTATAAAATGTTTGCCGATATTTTTGTAAAAATATTCAAATTTCTAAGGATTTTATATAGTTTGTATAAAATTTTGGCGATTTTTAAGGTAAAATAATTTAATCCTATAGAATTTAGGAGAATCATTTTTAGAATAATGAATTTTTTTTGGGAAAAAACATGGAAAATTAGCCCATGAGTGAAATTTAGCTCGTAACATCATCCCTGTTTATGGGAATAAAAACCCAAGATGATAGTCATTCAAAAGATGAAGAAGAAGTGAACTTCGAAGAAGAATTCCTTCGTGTAATTGAAGAGATGAGAAAAACTAAAAAGCAAAATAGGTTACTAAGGGAAGAGCTTCAAGATATTGAAGAAGATACTAAATCAAGAGACAAGGAAGTTTCTAAAAACATCAGTGAGTCAGAACAGTTGATTATTGAGTTAAAAAATCAAATCCAAGAGACCCAAAGAAAATAATAAATATTGAATAAAGAACTCAGGGAAAAACAACAAATGTGTAAGGTATTGGAGAATGAAATAGTTCAACTAAAAGGGAAACTAGAAAAGGAACATATTAAGTCTAAATTTGAAAACAACTCAAAAATATTCAATAACATTCTTAGCATTTAGAGATCTTCAGATGATAGGACAGGACTAGAATATGATCACTCTACAAAACAAGAAAATGATAAAATCAATTATGCATATGTTCTTAAGAAACCCATAAATAGAAAAGAAAAGAAAACAAGAACAATACCATTTGAAACTATCCCAAATAAACATAAATCTACACCTTCTACTACTAAAAAAGATCATGAAAAGAATAGAATCATCATAAAGAATCCCTCCAGCAAAGATCAATATATATTCCTAGGTGTTGTGTTGGTTTTGTCACATGGGTGAGCAAAAACACAACACTTGCATGCTTAGTTAAGTCATATAAACAAGATAGAGGTTTGTGAGTTGATTAGATAACCAAATACACATGAAAC
This sequence comes from Picea glauca, assembly GCA_000966675.3. NCBI lineage: Eukaryota > Viridiplantae > Streptophyta > Pinopsida > Pinales > Pinaceae > Picea > Picea glauca. Next base: position 135,148 of record JZKD02S1238241.1, read on the forward strand.
AATGAAATAAAACTAAAAACAAAAAGAAATAAATGTTAGAGAAGCTTGCAAGAACTAGAACCATGAAAAGAAAAAAATGGCCATCATATAGCTAGGAATGGATCAATATATTGATAGTATAACACCGTAGAGAAAGGCAGGGACTTATGAATCCCCTTGTTGGCCCTTGGTTATGGATTAAGAAAGAAAGTGAATAAAATTGAAAAGAAAAGACAAAGTACGAACTACGTGAAAGGTACATTGACTGAGATTGGGTCGAAGTGGTTAAAGAAGTAGAAAAGAAGGAGCGATGTACAGGAAAATATATCCATTGAATGAAGAGATCGAGGATGACAGATCATCAAGGAAGATGGATTGTGGACAACTCAACAAGCGAAAAAATCCACCAATAGATGCTTTGGAGTACCTCGTGGGAAAGAAGGAAAGACAGGCTAGCGAAGCCCGAAAATGTGGGTGGAGTTGACCTAGGGTTTTGGATCTAGGGTTCTGACACCTAGAATTTTTCATGTAATGTATAAATAAAGGTCTAGAGGACCTGGGATGGGTTCATTCAGAGTTGGTTTTTGTTGTTGTTCATTGTGTATTGTGTGAGAGAGAAGTGTTGTGTGTGAGAGCATTCTGTATTGTAAGATCTACAGTTGGGTGCGAATATCAACCCTGCAATTGGGTGCGCAAGGTGGGGAGAGAAGGAGAGAAAGATCTGCAAGCTAAGAACATATGTAGAACTGTATGTTTTCCTATAATATCAAGAAACACAGTTCTGTGGACGTAGACCTAGGGAGAGGGTGAACCACGTATATCTTGTTTTTTTGTTTGATCGATGTTGTGTTATTTTGCCTTCTGATTATTCCATTATCGCATCATTGAGTTAGGTCTGAGATATAACTATGTGAAGTAGGTTTAAGTTGGCAAATGATATCTAGTCATTGTGTTGCTATTGTTTTAGATCCACCTTGTATTTCCTCTAGTTGTAGACACCTGTGTCCTGCAACCCCCTATTGCTACTTCAAGTGAGACTGCATATGCTTCACAGGTGTTGCTGAAAGGGCCAGTATTTAGGGCTTGTTGGTGCACTATTAGAGTTGAGCCTTGGGTTTGCCCCTATGCCAACAAATGGTTACTTCGTTATGGATTAAGAAAGAAAGAGAAGAAGAAGGAAAAGAAAAGATGAAGTATGAACTGCACAGAAGGTACATTGACTAAGATTGGGTCAAAGTGGTTAAAGAAGAAGAAAAGAAGGAGTGAAGTAAGGGAAAGATAGCCATTGAACGAAGAGATTGAGGATGAAAAATCATCAAGGAAGATGGATCATGGACAACTCAGCAAGAGGAAAATTCCACCAATAGATTCTTTGGAGCACCTCACGGGAAAAAAGGAAAGACAGGCTGGTGAAGCCCGAAAAACGTGGGTCAACTTGACCTAGGTTTTTAGATACCTATGGTTTTGGATATAGGTTTCCAACACCTAGACTTTGTCATGTAATGTATAAATAAAGGTCTAGAGGACTTGGGATGGGTTTGTTCAAATTTGGTTGTTGTTTTTGTTCATTGTGTATTGTGAGAGATAGAAGTGTTATGTGTGAGAGCATTCTATATTATAAGATCTTTAGTTGGGTGTGAAGATCAACCCTACATATGGGTGCACAGGGTGGGGAGAGAAGGAGAGAGAGCTATGCAAGCTAAGAGCATAGATAGAACTATATGTTTTCCTATAATATTAAGAAACACAGTTCTGTGGACGTGGCCCTAGGGAGAGGGTGAACCATGTATATCTTGTTGTTCTGTGTGATTGATGTTGTGTTCTTTTGCCTTTTGATTATTCCATTATTGCATCATTGAGTTAGATCTGAGATATAACTGTGCGAAGTAGGTTTAAGTTGGTAAATGATATCTAGTTGTTGTGTTGCTATTGTTTTAGATCCACCTTGTATTTCCTCTGGTTGTAGACACCTATGTCCTGCAACCCCCTATTTCTACTTCAGTGAGACTGCATCTGCTTCACGGGTGTTGCCAAAAGGGTCAGTAGTTAGGGATGGTTGGTGCAATGTTAGATATGAACCCTGGGTCTACCCCTGTGCCAACACCCCTCTTCCTCTTTGGGAGGGATCTTGAGTTCCCTAATAGAGAGCTCTTATTTTCATGCAATGTCAAGTGAAAATCATGAAGAAATACAATGCCAGTCCTCTCAAGAGGTGAGTGGAATGGCCCTTGATATAGTGCTTGAATGATTCCAAGAGAAAAGAGGATTTTCCAAGGAGAATTCTTGCAACATAACAATACCTTGAAGTTCGTATTTATCTAGCACACCCATTGCAAATATTTATAGTGTCCATTCATGGAAAGATACAACTGTTTCATAGTGTGAACAAGGGGTCTTTTAGCGCACTTCCTAGCCCTTGACCAACCTCCAAGATAAATTTCGCTCAGATCTGAGTATCAAATCGTATTGGGGGTCAGACTAGAAGTGGTTGAGAGGCCGAAAAGATTCATAAATGAATCATTCATGAGAAGTGTGTGGATTTCCTCGTAGACAGTCGCACATATTGCACACAGTGCACACTGAGGGATGTGTTAGCCTGTGCATTCTGCGCACTGTGCGTGAGATTCCTTCGGTGAGTTTGCACACTTCAATTTTTTAACCAAGTGTATAGTTTTGTGCCTTTTTGATGGGTTTGATGTTGTAGGTGTACTAATTTCTGCTGGCATTGATGTTTTTCTTCAACCATTGTGTGTAACATTGCGAATGATTTTTCAGTGATAACCGATGTCCCCTAATGTGTGAGGTTAGGAGCATACGTATAGCCAAAATACATCAATGTTTCTTTTTTTGAGAGTGCCATTGTAAGGAAGATTGAAGAGAGGAACTGCAAGAGAGATTATCCAGAGGGAGAGGGAAAATTGTGGGACCCAAACCTTTCTCTAGGGAGAAAATAGAAAATCTTTATACAAACGAGGCAGGCATGCTCCATGCTCATGTCATGAAACCAAAATGTGGGATTGTAACTAAAGATGCATGATGATGTAGATAACTGCAACATCCTCAGGGGCGATTGATAATGACAGATGACATTTATGAATGGTGAATAGGCTCTGAAGCAAGTAAAGGATGACTATAATAAGTGTCGATGAATGATAGGCATTGATGGCCTAACAAATTCATAGGTCTTCTACTAGTATGAAAAACTACGATGGTCACATAGTAAGACCCACCGTAACATGAGAGTTTTCTAAAGTCAAATGTTATGGGGGTCAATGGAATCAAAAAGCAATGATGATTCTCTCTGTGTCATCCGAGACTCATTGAAAAGGTAATGAGAGTCAAGATACTACTGCCCTTTTGGAAACTATGTTGATGTCAATAGGAAGGGAGACACGACGCCAATAAGAAAAGGTCTTCTTGAAATTCACCGAGTAATAGATGATATCACATACTAATGAGTAACATGAACGAAGTCAAGATGTTGTGGGACTCAAGACTTCCCTTGGTTGGGGGTTTGAAGGATGACTGGAAGCAACCATAAAACTAAATCTAGTGTCAGGGGGACAACTCGATATGGTGTTAAATTGTGCCATAGGTTAACAAAGTGGGAAAACTCAGAGATCGTGGGTACATAGACTTGGGATACTTGGGGTTTGTGAATGATGTCTATATGAAAAAAAGTGGATGCCCCAACCAAAGGAATCATGGGTTGCTTTTCTAGATAAAATAAGGCCATCGAGGATGATGATGAAAAAGCTATGTATATGCTAGAAACAAAGGCTTTATACAATTACGAAAGAAATAAAGAATAATTTGGGTTGAATATACAGATACAGAAATGGGTGCCCCAGTGAAAGATGGCTTGGAATGTTTAGAGCACAAGTTTGTGAAAGATAACTAGTGGAGGGTGGGGGGTCCCATGGGTGGTTTTATATATTAGGTAAGTGGATGGAGGACAATCTTCAGATGGGAAAACTAATGGTGGATGAGATGGAGGGCTAATGAAACTGTGAGGGTGTAGTCAATAGAAACAATTGTGAGATTATATGAACCAGGAGTCCATTGGGAAGGTTAGCAATATGATGAGAATAAGTAGGGGGTTCATTCTCAAAAGTGAACAATACTATCCAGACTCCCAATCCTAGGGGGTGAAATCAACATGAGTGTCATGTTGTAGAGGGAAACTATGAATGGGACAACTTATGTGGGGGAGAGTGCTACCGGTTGTCAGTACCAAAATGTGGCAAAGGTAAATATATTGTAGAGCCAGATGTAGGGACCCTAAATCCATCTGTTAGAGGGTGTGACTGGGATATGCAATTATGAATAGAGGGAGTAACTACATGACAGTGTCATACATATACCTAAAGGGGTTGTAAGCTTGCTGAACAAGTACCTTCACACATAAAAACCAAATACCCAACGTGAAAAATATCTGATGATAAAGAGCATATAACAACTATTTGATAAAACTGAAAGTGAGCATGCGTACCTGAACGTGGCATGAGAAAAATGCTCCTCCGGGAAAATTGCGGATGATAACTCGGGGAAAGTGGATGTGTAGATGGATGAATCATGATCTCATGGCTTAGAACGGATCAAAAAACAGAGGTTTTGAGCTCCTGTAACATAAGGTGGAAGTTGGGAAAAAGGGCCTATATATGGATGGTGGTCCCACAATTCCACCTCATTTGTACCTGTCACTATTGTTGATCGGACGAGAGAGTCGTGAGAAGATTTCAAGATTACAGGAGCATGAGGCTATCGATCTAGGAGCGACAAGAGATAGGTTAGTGGCCCTAATTTGCTGTAGTTTTTTAATTTTATAGATTGTAGGTAGGGGTTGTATGAAGGGCCGTACATGGGTTTTTAAGGGTAGGGGCCCACAAGTGCACAGGAAAAGGGGGAATACTCATGCATGTGTGTGTGGGTAAATCTGAGTGTCTCACACATTATGTGTAGGTGTTTCTAATACAGTCCTGCATGCTCAATGCGCGGTTGTGTAGGAAAATCTTATGCATAATGTGTGGCTATTCTTGAGACACGCGTGCATGTGGGCATGTGAGATGAACAAATAGGTGCACACCTGTTTGAGTGATAGTTTCACACTCATGCAGGGCTGTAGGTGAGATAGATGCACATTAGTGTGCAGTTGTATGAAGAACAGTTATGCATAGATACACAACTAGATGGGGGAAAGATGCACACTGTGTGGAAGCTCAGGGGTGGGTGACTTTTTTATTTTGATGACTTTTTGATGGATGATGTGGATAATAAGATGTTTATGGGTGGATGTGGGTGATCATCAAAGGCTAGAGACCTATTTCGTTCCACTGGAAAGAGAGACACTGGGACTGGTTGTGTGAGGCTACGAGGGCTCATCCTGGGGTTTGCAGACACTTGGCAACCTACGGGTTTCTCAAGTTTTTGGATTTTCCCCTGATAATGTCACAGGAGTTCCTGCTCCAATTTTTTATTAGGATGTGGAGCACTGATCTACAGTACTTCATGGTGAGGGGGGAGCAACTGACGTTCTTTGCGACAGAGGACATGTACTTTTTGACAGAACTCCCATTCTATGGGAGGGCACTAGTTGTTGATCCCCATTTGCAAGGGGATAACAGGGTGAAGACTATGGCGGCTCGTCATTGTTTTGGGCCAAAACCTATGTTGGGTTTGGTCATATGGATTGAGGCCATCAATGAATTGTTGACCGAGTGCATTGTTGCCATGGTGGTGAGGATCTACAAATCCTTGTGTACTCAACAGATCACTAGTGGTCAATTGAGGGTGGTGTTGGAGGTCCTGGATGGGGAGCTATTTGCATGGGATGTGTTGATGCACACCAGGATGATGTCTTAGTTGAACTGATGTCGGTGTGCCAACTTCGATGAATTTTCATTTGGGTCCATATTGGTGGCCTAGTTTTTGGAGAGGATACCTTTATTGCACCCATAGACTCTTTTGGAGCCAACGTTGTGACGAGAGTCATGAATGATGCGATGGGAACATGTGTTGGCCCTTCATGGAGGAGGGGAGGGTGTCCATTACTTCACGTCCACGGTCGCTTGAGTGTGGCATCAGATGACATAGGTTATTCTCCAATATCCATATGCTTGTATGGATTATAGACAGGACCCAGACATGGTGCTACCTTCTGGGGAGGAATGGGACCAAAGAGATACATGTTGTATCTGGTTGTTTTGATTTTGGTAGATAGAATTTATCATACATGTATATGGGTGATGACACTATATTTGGGTTTTTTTTGTAGATGTTGGGCCCTGAGGGTTAGAGGCAGAGGTCGTCAGGGAGCCGACACGATGGGAGTTGGCTCGATAGGAGCCCGTAGAGCCGAGGGTCAAGAAGAGGTGTCAGTGGGATGACGTTGGTGCAAGACCAATTAGAGAACCTAAGGAATATGTTGCAGCCACCTTAGAGGATCTGCGTCGATAGTTCAATCGGGTCATGTTGGGTGTTCTTGAGGATATTTGAGCCCACATCGAGGATGAGGAGGTCCTTTACTAGTGAGTGGGAGTATCGGCCATGTGGCGGACATTCATCCACAGAGAAGAAGTGGTGGGGGAAGCTATGATTGGTCGACTTCCTCCTGGAGCTTTAGGGCCCCCAGCTGGTGGGGCACCTTCGACTAACACAGGACCTAGGGGGGAAGCTCTGGGGGCACCTTGAGTCCTGATTTTTGTATGTACAAGTTTGGGAGCCCATTTTGTTTTATAGGGTATGTGGTACCCTCATTTGTACTTATATGGATGAGGGGATTCATGAGCCTACAGGAATTTGTATATCTATATTTTTGCAAAACATTGGGGACCTTGATGATATATATATGATGGATAGATTGGATCACTCTTGTTTTTATGTTTTGTGTATATGATGTATGATGTCTATGCTATGTGTTGACAAATGTATGATGTTGTGTATATGATGTTGTTTAATGTGATAAATTCCAATCTAATACTAGGTTAGCCATGTGATATGCTACTTGATTGAGGTTTCTTAGAGTATGTGTAAATGTGATGGAATCAAAGTTGTGATATAACAGTCTAACTTGTAGGTATTTGCAGAAGAGGAAAGGATCATGAACATGATACACGTTGTTGAGTTGCAGGTTGATAAGCTAGGAATCTAATATAATGATAAGGTAACGAATGCGGTGGTGATTGGCCTTGACGAGGAGACCAATGACGATGTCATATTTGGCTTGGTTTTTGGGGGTCGAACCTAAGCATGTGCCACTAGAATGGAATAGTATATGTGAGGGGGTATATATGGCCCAAGTGGCTGAAGCGATATTCTGGGTCCAGCGGATGGCACCGTCAGTGTAATCGATGTGGTAGGCTGATGGATGATGCATTTGTCAATAACACAGGTGATAGATCATACATGAGGAGTGGTGGTAATAAAGAAGATTAAAAACTCTACAAATGTGTTCAAAGAGAAGCCTAAGGTAGGGGGGCTATGCTTAGGCATAAAATTTCTTCAAGTATAACCCATTGATGGGTTCCTTGAGAGGGAAGCCTTCTAGAGAGGCCAAACCGTAGGTGCCTTTAGTGAGGTAATGTTGGATGATGAAGGGGTTGTGCCATAATGACTCGAATTTCCCATGGCCCAGAGTGTCGAGGGAGATATCATAGGTTAAAACAAGATCACCTTTATTGAATGAGAGAAGGTTCACATGGAATTCGAAGGTGGCTTTGGACCATTTTTTGGCTGCCTCATTGTGTTGTAATGAAGATCGATGGTCTTCATCAAGTGACTCTAAGGTTAGTAGGAACTACTCCATTAGAGCAGTGTCATGTAAAATCTCTATGGAATTTCATAATGTGGGGATTTAGCACTCGATAGGGAGGGTGGCTTCGATCCCATCAACGAGGTGGAATAGTGTAAAACCGGTGGAAATTTTGATTGTTGTGTGATAAGCCCATAACGTAGAAAACAACATATGATGCCAGATGGTCTTATGTTTATTGATGGTACGTTGTAGCATGGTTTTGAGGACTTTGTTGACAACCTCGACCTGTCCATTGGACTAAGGGTAATACGGGGAGGCAAACTCATGGGTGAATCGTAATTTTGAGGAGAGTTATGCAAAGATCTTGTTCTCAAGATGTTTACCATGATTGGAAGCTAATTGTTGTGGGACTATGAACGGGGTAATGACATGGTTGAAGAAAAATGTGTTGTTGTGTCAATAATGTTGTTAAATGTGGGCATGGCTTTGGCCCATTTGGTAAAGTAATCCACTACTAGGACAATGTACCTGTGTCCATTACTGGATGGTGGATGGAAAGTATTGAAGTCTATGCCCCATTTACAAAAGGGTTCGGTTGTGATGAATGGGTGTAGAAGAGCTGGTGGAGCTCATGCTTTGTTTGCATAAAGATGTAATTTATTGCATCACTTGACTGTGTGGATGCGATTATGAAACAAAGTGGTCAGAAGTAGTCTGCTCGAATGATTTTTTGGGTGATGGGCATACCTGAGAGGTGACCATCATAAGCGCCACTATGGAAATCTTTCAAGGATCTGTCGGCTTCGTTGATGGTAAGACATTGTCAAAGGATGGTATCAACCCCTCGTCAGTAGAGAATGTCCCTGATGAGGAGGTATCGGGGATCCTGATGGTGAATGCGTCAATGATCATCATGAGAGAGTTGATATCCGAACTTTTGTGTACGAAGTTAGACGAGGAGGTCTTCCTACCAAGGGTTGTTGGAGGGAATGAAGAAGAGGTGTTCATCAGGGGAATCCTCATTGATGGAGGAGGCTTTGACGTCTGAGGGAAAATTCATAATGAGTTTAGCTAGGACTAGAGATTTCCTGCTTTTGGGAGTAGAGAACTCTAGATCGTATTCCTGGAGGATAACTATCCATTGGGAAAAAATTTCATGGATATTTCGTCGACTAAGAAAGTATTGCATGGGGTTGGAATCTTCTACGACCTTGGTCATTCGAAGCAGGATGTAATGCCATAGTTTTTGGACTATGAGGACAACTGCTAACACAAGTTTCTCATCATGATTATACTTCAAGGGTGGTCCTGAAAGGTTTTTACTAATGTAGTAAATCACGTGTTCACTCTCGTCATCCCCTAATTGGATGAGGAATCCTATGACTGAAACAACAGAGGTTGATAAGTAGAGGATGTAATTGCGATCATAGTCCCAGGGAATAATCAAAGGGGAATTGGATAGGGAAGATTTTAAATCATCAAAAGTTGTTTGAACATGTTTGTCCCATCGAAATGAGGTATCATGATGCAATACGCAAAGGAAACCATGTGCGCAAGTGGCATAGCCTGGGACAAAGCGACATAAAAAGTTGGTTTTTCCTTGCAAGCTTTGCAGTTGGCATAAATTCCTAGGTGGTGGAATTTTTTTGATAGCTTGGACCTTGAGGGGATCCACAATGATGTCATGTTGGGAGATAATGAACCCAAGGAGGCACCCGAAAGTGACGCAAAATACACACTTGAGGGGGTTCGAGAAAATATTATATTGGCAACATCGTTGGAAAATGATGCATAATTCATCTAAATGTTGGGTTCTCTTTTTGGATCGAGTAGTAAGGTCATCCAAATAAGCAAGGATGATGCAAAAAATATCATAAAAAACGTAGGTCATGGATCATTGGAAAGTAGCACTAACATTTTTTAGTCCAAAGGTCATGATGTGATAGGAAAAGATACCCCAAGGTGTTGTAAAAGTTGTTTTCTATTGATCTGTTGGGTGGATCTAAATTTCATTGTATCTGGAGAACCCATCCATAAAAGATAGTGCCTCGTGGTCGGCATAATCATTGATTATTTGGTCGATGAAAGGGGTTGGGAAGTTGTCTTTGGTACAAGCATGGTTGAGGTCATGGAAATCGGTGCAGACATGAATAGTTCCCTACTTTTTTTTAACGGGTACGGGGTTGGATACCCAAGAAGTGTATGCAATGGGGTAAATGTACCCGGTTACACGTAACTTCTCAATTTCATCTTTGATAGCCACTTCTTTGGATGGATGGAGGGGGCGTTTATTTTGATGGACATGGGTGATACCCGACCATGTGTCAATTCGATGTTCGACTATAGAAGGATAGAGGCTAGGCATCTATGTATACGACCAGAAAAAATATCCTGATATTCATGAAAGAGAGCTTTGTAAGAAATGAGTTCTTCAGGGGAGCATGTAGTTCTAATGGTGATCTCTTCTATGATGTCAGGTTTAATCAAAATGTAAATTTTGATTGTGGCAGAGATGTTGGCCATGTTTCCTTCTTCAAAATAATTAGGGGTAGGGATAGGGTTTTTGAACCAATCAATATGCCCCAGAGGAATGAAATCCTTGGTTTCGATTGCACACGGGGAGGCTTGGGTAGGAGGGTGAAAGGCTTCTTGTGAGAGAAAAAGTGCTCGATCATGGAGCACATTCCATGGGAAAATGGGGGTAGTTAGTTCCTCCAAGATATCTTTATCGCAGTGGAAAATGAGAGAAGACACGAGATCCTAGGATATGGTAGGAGGAACTGTCAATGGGTAAGTGTTATTGTCCTAAAGGGGTGAGGGCATAGAAAGGATATCCTGTACGGGGTGTGATGTCTCACTTGACATAATCCAAATTTTATGATACTATGGATGGTACCTCATTCACTTAGGGACTGATGACGAAATATAATGAATTACAGTAATGTGAGCCTCAATAAGGATTTTCAGAGAGGGCTCAGGATGATATGTGTGGCGTAATGTGGCTAATGTTTGGTGGAATTGAGGTAGAGTTGGGAAATGATGAGTGTAATGGCCATATTCTGAGCATATAACACAAGTGAAATTGGTTTGTAACCCTTTCTTGTGTGTGTTTAAGGAATCTGTAGTAACAAACGAAGTACTTGGTGGAGTGGTAAGCAATGGGGTTTCTTTGGGGAGTTGGATAATATTGCGCAACTTGGGAAGAGTAGGACATCTGTTAGTGGGTGTCCTTCTCTTTTGCAAAATGCACAAGGATTTTGAGCTCAGGGAGGGAGTAGAACCATGGGATCATTATTCCTTCTTCTACTTGTAGTCATAGTGGTGTTTCCTCTAGTTGGGGGTGAGGGTGGTGTGGCAGGAGCCTGTGCTGGGATCTGCATCGGTAATCCCTATGTTTGGGGAGGGAGAGATGGTGGAGGAACCTTAGCAGGTGGATGTAGATACCATACAGGGATTGCGAGAATCATGTTTCGAAGTATGAGAGTAGCAGCTACCTGGAATGCTTGTAGTCTAGGTGGGGGGTAGAAAAATGGGATTTGGGTAATGTCCTGGGGGCTATTTCCCAAACCAGGATTTTCCCTTGGAGAGGGGAAAAATATGGGATAAGTGGTGCAATGATGTTTTCAGGGAATTCCTAAGGTAGTGGTTCTCCGACTGGTGGAACTTCAATGTGGGGAGGGGCCTTAATGAGAGGAGTATTGTCTCCGATATCTATTCTGTTAGAAGAGACTACACACACTTGAGAAGAAATAGAAGGCTTGAGGAGAGGTGGTGTTCCATGATAAGTCCCTAACAAGGATAGGTGCTCGAATATTCCAGGATCAATATCGATGACCGGAAAATCATCCAAGCTAGAAAATACAAGAGGGAGGATGTTATTGATGTTGGCAGAATGATTGGGATCGTAATGTGTAAGATGGTCAATGATGATGATTTTCCCATTGTGGGGGAATATAATTGTATGACACACATAAGAGGATATTGCCTTCATAGCATACATGTAGCTACATTTGAACAAGATATTGTAATCAATTGGAGCATCGATAATTTCAATGTCAATCAATATTGTTTTTCCTCCAAGTTATACAGGGACATTTTGGAAGATACCTTCAGGGGATGATGGTCGATTGTCATAAGCTCTCAGGGTGATGGAAGATGGTACTAGCTCAGGTGATCCGAGTTTTCTCCATACTACTTTGGACATGATGCATGTGGATTCACCTTCATTGATGATGCACCATTGAACTATGATGTTCCAGATCTTAACTGGTATCTAAAAATCTACCAAAGCAGGGAGGCATGGTTGTTTTCTATCTATATCAAAGGTGATGAGTTGAATATCAGTTGGGTCGACTGTCCCCAAGGCGGAAAAAAAGGACTTACGTTGTGATAGAAAGGTTTGGAGGACCTCCAACACAGACATGGTTGGAGGAGACTGTGCTAAGTTATTGACCAAATTGTAGTTATGTGTTGCCCTAGCTTGAGGGTTATGTACATTCTGTCGTAGAGGTATGCAGGGTATAAGAGAATTGGGTTTAGTGTTAGGGTGTGGGATCATCTATGGTTGTCCAAATATATATGGATTTGTTCTCAAGGTGGTTGGGGTAGATTCGAGAGGGAATCTATATTGACAACCGCGTGTTTGCAGAAGAATATCTTCCTTGCTGGTGTGGAGGATATTTCGATCGACTAGATTTTCAGTTTGATTGGGACCTGAGTTTTGATATTTTCCTATTTGTGGTGGGGCATATTTTATCTCTTGTTGGGTATTCATCAAAACTAGGTGTGTAATAGGGTTTTTTAAAACGTCCAGAGGTGGTGGTTGAAAATAATTTTTTGGGGCCTGCTAAGGGGCAGGTGGTGTCGGTGAGCATTGTGTGTTCATGGATTATTTCTGTTGAAATTACTAATACAACTTAGAGGGGGGGTTGAATCAGTTTTCTTTGAGCTTAAACAATTATAAGTCTATTAAAATATTCTTAATCTTTCCTCAAGTGATCATTAACATTATACAGCATATGGACAGTAAAAATAAAAAGCATCAGTCACACATGAGGTATACACAGAGACATATTTTCACGAGGAAACCCATAAAGGGAGAAAACCTCTTCTTCTTCAAAATGATAGGCAGCCTTTTAAGTTCTGTACATCATCTTTAATTGAGCACCAACTCAATGTGAGGCTGCTACCTTTGTTTTACAAGATGCAACTTGTTTGAGAGCACAAACTCTCTGGTTTCTCTAGCACCCACTAGAAGGAAGCACCAACTCCTTGGTTTCTCTAGCACCCACTAGAAGGAAGCACCAACTCCCTATATGTTCCAACACCAACTGGATGGAAGCACCAACTTCCAGTTACACAGGCTCCAACCTGTATAACAGAGAACACTTGCTCTCCCTAGCACCACCCTGCCACCCTGGTTTCTCTGGCTGCAACCAGGTGGAAGCTACAACTTCCTGTGTTCAAGCTCCTACTTGAACCTCTGGAAACAATAGTCCTCTCGAGCACCTCCCAACCTCCCTATAACGTAAATGAACATATAAAAATTCAACTACACAAATACATCAATTCTCACCAATCTTTCTGTGTTCTGTACATCTGGTCATCTTCTAACTATTCTGCAATTAATTTCTTTCTCTGTCTATATAGCAGGTCTGCTCTGCATCAGCTTGTTTTTTCATTCTTCTCTTCTTCAACTTGTTCTATTATTCTGCTCTACGTTTCATCTCACACTACACATATGCTCAATCTTCTCCTCCGCATTCTCTCATTTTCCTTTTCTTACAGTTTCATTCTTTTCTCATACAGAACAACCAACACCATACAGTCTATCTCATTTTGTTTTATACACACACCCATGGAGGTTCAACTTCCCATCCCCTTAGGAAAAAGAAGACATCTGTCTGAGCAACTGAAACGCCAACTGATCGACAATCATGAGTCAGTTTCACTAACAGATTTGAAACTGAGGAGTTAACTATGAGAGAGAATAGTAACCCTACGATCAACACTTGATCTGACGGTTCAGATCATTCTGCGATTTTGCACATCGCGAATTCGACATTCCTGATGTTCAATGTTCTTGTCACTTCCAAATCTCGATCCACGAAACTCCGTGAAGAAGTCAGATCAACAATCCATATCACTTCTTGATATGATGGTTGCAAATACGTCACGATTTCGCATATCGCGATATCGACACTCTTGGCGTTCGGTGTTTTTGTCACTTACAAATCCCGATCCACGAAATTATGTGAAGAAGTCAAATCAACGGTCCAGATCACTTCTTGATCTGACGGTTGCAAATACGTCGTGATTTCTCATATCACGATATGGACACTCTTGGCGTTCAGTGTTTTTGTCACTTACAAATCCCGATCCACAAAATTTCGTAAAGAAGTCGGATCAACGGTCCAGATCTGGTCTTGACTCAACGGCTGCGATTGAATCACGATTTCGACATTTATGCTGCATTGTTTTCTTTGCCTCTCCATGTTGCGATTCATGAAACTCTGATATGGAGTTAGATCAATGGTCTAGATTTGATCTTGACTTGATGGCTACGATTGAGTCACGATTTCGCTTATCGCGATTTTGCATTTCTTGTTGCATTGTTTTCTTGTCCTCTTGATGTTGCGATTCATGAAACTCCGATAAGGAGTTGGATCAACGGTTCAGATATGATCTTGCTTCAATGGCTGCGATTAAGTCGTAATTTCTCATATTGTGAAATCGACATTCTTGTTGCATTGTTTCTTTGACATCTCCAACACGCAATCCTCGAAACCCCGACATGGAATGGAATCAATGGTCCAGATTCATCCTTAATCTAACAGCTCAAATTACATCACGATTTCTCATATCAAGATATCAGGATTCCTGATGTCAATAATCTTTGACATATCCAACTCTTGATCCCCGAAACTCCGACAAGGACTCGAATCAATGGTCCAGATCAAACCTTTGATCTGACAGTTCAACTTACATAGCGATTTTGAGAAGTTAAGGAAACCTATTCCTTTGACTCTCCAGTCAGCGAACTTACGATCTTTCCCTACGTGTCCTTCCTAATGATGGATGGTCCACTTTCTTTTGGGATTTTGTGAGCCCCTTTTCTCCTTGTTATACTTTAAAAGGCGTGCAGGTTCTCCTTGATCCAATGATGGCTGGATCTCATGCTTGGATCAAACCCCTGAGATCTATCCTTCTCTTCAGCGTGCTCTTCTTGACTAAATTTAGATCTGACAACCCTCATTCTGTCGGGAATTTTGGATGGGATCCAACGATTAGTATTTATTCTCAAACTTTACAAGTCTTCGATCACTCGATCATCGTTGCATTGCCTTCTATCATTCGACTTTGATCATTCGACCTTCCTGAACTTATCTTTTGCTTGTCTATCGATTATGAACTTCCTGTACTTGCCATCTTCACTATTGTACTTGCCATCAGTACTTTCCATCTCCACTGTTGTACTTGCCATCAATGACAAGCATTCGTTGTCTGTTAAATATTTTCCATTCACTATCTTTTAAATATTTGCCAACAATCTCCCCCTTTGGCATTGATGGCAACACACGCACCCATGCATTGCATTCGTATCTCCTCTCCCGAACTCTTTTCTCCCCCTTTGACATCAATGTCAAAGAAGAAACATTATTCCCCTGATCTGTTGCAAAACATACTCCCCCTGTCGACTATAAGCATCTTGGAAATACACTAGATATTTAATAAGTACTCCCCCTGACTAGGTGAACATATTAGACACAAGAGATTATAACCCCTAGATTTTGACGAAGATATCCAAAAGGGGTCGCTGCTAATGGTTTAGTAAAGATATCAACAATCTGTTCTATAGAAGGTATATAATTCAGTTGAACAATTCTATTTGTAACTTGTTCTCTGAGAAAATGGTACTTGATTGGAATATGCTTAGTCTTGGAATGAAGAACAGGATTCTTGGAGACACTAATGGCACTGGTGTTATCACAATGAATTGGAATGGGAACAATGTAATTTACCTTCAGATCTGCAAGAGTTTGTATCATCCATAAAATTTGTGTGCAGCAAGTAGTAGCAGCAAAATATTCTGCCTCTGTAGTGGATAATGAGATGGATCCTTTCTTTTTACTAAGCCATGCAACTAATGAGTCACCCAGAAAAAATGCTCCTCCACTGGTGATTTTTCTCTCATCAACACAGTTTTCCCAGTCTGCATCTGAATAAGCAATTAACTGGAAATTCTAATTTCTAGGATACCACAGACCATAAGTCATTGTTCCCTTCAAGTATTTAAATATCTTTTTGACAGCTACCAAATGACTTTGTTTAGGAGCAGACTGAAAACAACCTACCATTCCAACAGCTTGCATTATATCAGGACGAGATGTTGTGATGTACATAAGACTACCTATCATGGAGCGATATGTCCTTTGATCAACATTAGGTGAGATATCATCTTTACTCAGCTTACAACCAACCACCATAGGTGTGCTAACTATAGAGGAATCTTCCATCTGAAATTTCGTCAACATCTCTTTCAAATATTTTTCTTGAGAAATAAAAATTCCTTAAGAGATTTGTTTTACTTGTAGGCCAAGAAAGTATGACAGTTCTCCTATCATGGACATTTCAAATTCTGTTTGCATAGAATTAGCAAACCACTGGACAGATGATTCATTAGTACAGCAAAAAATAATATCATCTACATAAACCAAAA
>JZKD02S1238242.1:0-12345 GCA_000966675.3 Picea glauca
CCATTTGGAGCCAATGATATTTTTACCTTCAGGTCTATGAACCATCTCCCACGTATTGTTTTTCTCAATCTGATCAAGTTCATCATTCATTGCTTTAACCCAGTGGTCATCTTTGCTAGCTTCACTAAAATTCTTGGGTTCCAACATGGATATGAAGGCTATATGTGATTGCTCGGTATTTTTTATTATCTTTCTCTTGGTTTGTACACCTTTGTCTTTTTCACCAATTCTCTGACTTGCAAGATGATTCTTTTGAGTGATTCTGGAGGAGGAATTTGAAGTTGCATGTTGATTTGAGTCTGTCTGAGTATTTGTGTCTTCATCTGATTCAGAGTCTTCGTTTTATGATTCTTGGACTTGTTCATCTTCATCTTTAGTTGTGTCCTCTGTAGAAGACTCATTATTGTACACCTCTCTTGTTGGGATTCCTTCATCAACTTTTACGTCAATACAATCAACCATTTTATGCAGCCTCTTATTATAGCATCTGTATCCTTTACTGTTTGTAGCATATCCTAAGAAGATACCTTCATCATCCCTGTCATCATATTTTCCAATGTTCTCGTCATTATTCTTTATGTAACATTTACTCCCAAAGACTTTGAAGTGTTTGATTGAAGCAGGTCTCCCATACCACAGTTCATAAGGTGTCTTGTCACTTTGTGGTCTGAGGTGGGATTTGTTAAGAACATGGACCGCTGTGTGTATTGCTTCTACCCAGTAGGTTTGACCAATTTTCTTCTCATTCATTATTGACCTGGCCAATTGCTACACTGTTCTATTTTTCCTCTCAACTACTCCATTTTGTTGTGGAGTTCTTGGGATTGTGTATTCTCTCTTGATCCCATGCTTATCACAAAATTCGTTGAAATCACTTGACATCAATTCTCCTCCTCTGTCTGATCTTACTTCCTTTAACCTCTTGGAGTTTTGGAGTTTCAAATACCGGGAGATTGAGAAGTCAAGAGTCGAGACTCTTCAACACAGGCATCCCGAAGTGTCAAAACATGAAATTGTGAAATACAGTTTTGAATAAGGCCTGGTCACCACCATTGGTCACATTGTTGAAGAGCTGTAGAGAAGAGCTCGAAGAGATAATCTCCCTTTTCAGGATTTTGGGGTTTTGGATTTCGCAACTCCGGGACTCCTGTGTTGGAGAGTCTCGACTCTTGACTTCTGAATCTCCCAGTATCTGAAACTCCAAAATGGATTTGGATCAACGTATTCTGGGGTTTCACATTTCATCGTTTCGGCATTCTTGTTGTGAGTTTCTTCCTTGACTCCTCCAATGCCTGGTATCTGAAACTCCGAAATGGAGTTCACGCTTCTGATCTTTCCATGCCATTATCCCTACGCTGTTGATCTTCCTTGCCTGCCTGTTTTCCATCAAATGAACAAGCACACTCTTGCACTGCGTGCGACTCTGCGCTAATCCTCCTGAGATTATGTTGTCCCTATTTCACCATCGTTGCATACTATGATTTTTCCATCAATGACAAGCACACATGCCTGTAAACATGCCCAACACCTCAAAACCTTGAGGTTTCTCTATGTATACTTCTTCCTCAATTACTACATTGAGAAAAGCAGTATTTACATCAATCTGATGTAAACTCCAACCCATGGATGTTGCAATGGATATGATGGTTCTAATAGAGGTGTATCTGGAAACTGGAGCAAACGTCTCATCACAGTTTTCTCCCTCCTACTGGGAGAACCCTCTAGCAATGAATATTTCCTTGTATTTATCGATACTCCCATCTACTGCATGCTTTATCTTGTAAACCCATTTTGAAATGAATACAGACTTTCCTTCAGGTCTAGGTACGATTTCCCATACATAATTTTTCATGATGGATTGATATTCTTCCATCATAGTTTCCTTCCATTCTTTCTTCTTGACTGATAGCCAAATATCCTCAAGTGTTCAACACGTGGCTTCTTTCCATATAAATCTTCTTCTAGACTCATTTTCTTCAATATATGGTGAGAAATTCTATTTTGAACATATATGATTTTCATAGTTGTTTCTTCCCATAGAAACATGGATATATTTTCATCATTCATCATTTCCTTGATAGATTCTTCAATGGATCATTTATTTCTTTCTGCTACACCATTATGTTGAGGATTGTAAGGAGTAGTGAGCTCCCTCCTAATCTAGACCTCTTTGTAGAATGTATTGAAATCATCTAAGGTGTACTCTCCCGCTTAGTGAGGAGGTTGACATTGGTCCACACACATTTGAGTGAACGATATCTAAAACCCATTTTGATTTATAAAAATTATTTTTCTTTACACGCTTCCTTTAGAATTGGTACTTGGTGAGATCAACTGCCTCACCACTTGATGGAGTCATTTGCTCCATGTTTTGCAACTGTCACTCTAGCTCCTTCTCAGAGTTATCGCATGTGACCTATCGAGAACAATAACAAAAAGAGAAAAAGTGTTTCCAATAGCATTTTCATAAGAACATATCTATGGTTACAAGGATGGTAATCATCATAGGATTACCAAAGTTACCTTCCTGAGAGAAAAACAAAAAACAACTCATGGAACCTAGAGTATCAACTACTTATTCCTTTGAATGTACTGAATCCAAGATCAATGCTTGGAAAATGTCTCTTGTACATCCTGTGCAAACAAATTCATGCTTTGTTGGATGATATAACTTAGAAAGCATATACAACTACATACCTTTGAAATTTGTAGTATCATTCAGCTTGTCTTCTAATCTGAAACTAGACACCATCTTGACAAGAAGAGGTTAGAAACTGAATCAAAAAGGTTCAATGATTAGAACAAGATAAAAACCTTGAATTTTCAACTTTGACCACAAAATCAATTTTGACCAAAAGTCAACCTTTGACTTTGACCTTGACCAAGAACTCAAACTTGACATTTTTGCCAGTTGAAGGCACCAGAGGGTACACTAGGCTAGGGCGCACTAGAATATCCATAAATTAGGTCCAACGCTTCACTTAAGGTTCCCAAAGAATTAGATAAGGGTTTGTTTTACCTGCAAACTCAGAAACCCTAGTTGCAGTTACAACTGATGTTATAACGAGATCGACAAAGAACTCTTGCTCTACCTTCCAGCAGTTAGACTGTTATGAAGGTAGTGTGGGCCCATAACCTGTTAAAATATTCGATGTGCTTGTTTTACCATTTTACAATATCACTATTGTTACCCAACCATAGGCACGCAGCCACCCCTGAGCACCATAACTTTTGCTAGATAGAATGATTCTGGTAGCAGCACTAGAACCAACAGATAACCAAGAGAACGCATCTTTCTCCAAAGATAGCTCACCAGAAGAAAAAAAGTTTGAAAGACACAGAACAAGAACAATACTCAATTGCAGTAGTTGCAATTTCTTTTACCAAGAATACCACCAACAAATATCAGAATACCACCAAGAATGTCACCAAGAATACCACCAAGAGATACTAGANTCTTTTTCACCAATTATCTGACTTGCAGGATGATTCTTTTGAGTGATTCTGGAGGAGGAATTTGAAGTTGCCTGTTGATTTGAGTCTGTCTGAGTATTTGTGTCTTCATCTGATTTAGAGTCTTCGTTTTTTTATTCTTGGACCTGTTCATCTTCAGCTTTAGTTGTGTCCTCTATAGAAGACTCATTATTGTACACCTCTCTTGTTGGGATTCCTTCATCAAATTTTACGTCAATATAGTCAACCATTTTATGCAGCCTCTTATTATAGCATCTGTATGCTTTACTGTTTGTAGCATATCCTAAGAAGATACCTTCATCAGCCCTGTCATCATATTTGTCAATGTTCTCATCATTATTCTTTATGTAACATTTACTCCCAAAGACTTTGAAGTGTTTGATTGAAGCAGGTCTCCCATACCACAGTTCGTAAGGTGTCTTGTCACTTTGTGGTCTGAGGTGGGATTTGTTAAGAACATGGACCACTATGTGTATTGCTTCTACCCAGTAGGTTTGACCAATGTTCTTCTCATTCATCATTGACCTGGCCAATTGTTGCACTGTTATGTTTTGCCTCTCAACTACTCCATTTTGTTGTGGAGTTCTTGGGATTGTGTATTCTCTCTGGATCCCATGCTTATCATAGAATTCCTTGAAATCACTTGACATAAATTCTCCTCCTCTTTCTGATCATACTTCCTTTAACCTCTTGGAGTTTCGGAGTTTCGGATACCGGGAGATTGAGAAGTCAAGAGTCGAGACTCTTCAACACAGGCGTCCCAAAGTGCTGAAACACGAAATTGTGAAATACAATTTTGAATAAGGCCTGGTCACCATCGGTGGTCACATCGTCGAAGAGCTATAGAGAAGAGCTTGAAGAGATAAGCTCCCTTTTCGGGATTTCGGGGTTCTGGATTTCGCAACTACAGGATTCCTGTGTTGAAGAGTCTCGACTCTTGACTTATCAATCTCCCAGTATCCGAAACTCCAAAATGGAGTTGGATCAACGTATTCCGACATTTTTCATTTTTCCGTTTCGGCATTCTTGTCGTGAGTTTCTTCCTTGACTTCTCCAATGCCCGGTTTCCAAAACTCTGAAATGGAGTTTACGCTTCTGATCTTTCCATACCATTATCCCTGCGTTGTTGATCTTCCTTGTCTGCCTGTTTTCCATCAAATGAACAAGCACACTCTTGCACTACATGCGACTCTGCACTAATCCTCCTGAGATTACATTGTCCCTGTTTCACCATTGCTGCATACTATGATCTTGCCATCAATGACAAGCACACTTTCCTGTAAACATGCCCAACACCTCAAAACCTTGAGGTTTCTCTATGTATACTTCTTCCTCAATTAATCCATTGAGAAAAGCGGTCTTTACATCAATCTGATGTAAACTCCAACCCACGGATGTTGCAAGGGATATGATGATTCTAATAGAGGTGTATCTGGAAACTGGAGAAAACGTCTCATCACAGTTTTCTCCCTCCTGCTGGGAGAACCCTCTAGCAACGAATATTTCCTTGTATTTATCAATACTCCCATCTACTGCATGCGTTATCTTGTAAACCCATTTTGAAATGAATACAGACTTTCCTTCAGGTCTAAGTACGATTTCCCATACATAATTTTTCATGATGGATTGATATTCTTCCATCATAGCTTCCTTCCATTCTTTCTTCTTGACTGACAGCCAAATATCCTCAAGTGTTCAACACGTGGCTTCTTTCCATATAA
Organism: Picea glauca; assembly: GCA_000966675.3. NCBI lineage: Eukaryota > Viridiplantae > Streptophyta > Pinopsida > Pinales > Pinaceae > Picea > Picea glauca. The sequence continues at coordinate 5,196 of JZKD02S1238242.1, forward strand.
ATCTTCTTCTTGACTCATTTTCTTCAATAAATGGTGAGGAATTCTATTTTGAACATATATGATTGTCATAGTTTCTTCTTCCCATAGAAACATGGATATATTTTCATCATTCATCATTCCCTTGATAGATTCTTCAATGGATCATTTATTTCTTTCTGCTACACCATTCTGTTGAGGATTGTAAGGAGTAGTGAGCTCCCTCCTAATCTAGACCTCTTTGTAGAATGTCTTGAAATCATCTAAGGTGTACTCTCCTGCTTAGTGAGGAGGTTGACATTGGTCCACACACATTTGAGTGAACGATGTCTAAAACCTATTTTGATTTATAAAAATTATTTTTCTTTACACGCTTCCTTTAGAATTGGTACTTGGTGAGATAAACTGCATCACCACTTGATGGAGTCATTTGCTCCATGTTTTGCAACTGTCACTCTAGCTCCTTCTCAGAGTTATCACATGTGACCTACCCAGAATAGGAACAAAAAGAGAAAAAGTGTTTCCAATAGCATTTTCATAAGAACATATCTATGGTTACAAGGATGGTAGTCATCATAGGATTACCAAGGTTACCTGTCCGAGAGAAAAACAAGAAACAACTCCTGGAACCTAGAGCATCAACTGCTTATTCCTTTGAATGTACTGAATCCAAGATCAATGCTTGGAAAATGTCTCCTGTACATCCTGTGCAAACAAATTCATGCTTTGTTGGATGATATAACTTAGAAATCATATACAACTACATACCTTCGAAATTTGTAGTATCATTCAGCTTGTCTTCTAATCTGAAACTAGACACCATCTTGACAAGAAGAGGTTAGAAACTGAATAAAAAAGGTTCAATGATTAGAACAAGATAAAAACCTTGAATTTGACCACAAAATCAATTTTGACCAAAAGTCAACCTTTGACTTTGACCTTGACCAAGAACTCAAACCTGACATTTTTTCCAGTTGAAGGCACCAGAGGATACGCTAGGCTAGGGCGCACTAGAATATCCATAAATTAGGTCCAACACTTCACTTAAGGTTCCCAAAGAATTATATAAGGGTTTGTTGCACCTACAAACTCAGAAACCCTAGTTGCAGTTACAACTGATGTTATAACAAGCTCGACAAAGAACTCTTTCTCTACCTTCCAACAGTTAGAGTGTTATGAAGGTAGTGTGGGCCCATAACCTGTTAAAATATTCGATGTGCTCGTTTTACCATTTTACAATATCACTATTGTTACCCAACCATAGGCACGCAGCCACCCCTGAGCACCATAACTTTTGCTAGATAGAATGATTCTGGAAGCAGCACTAGAACCAACAGATAACCAAGAGAACGCATATTTCTCCAAAGATAGCTCACCAGAAGAAAAAAAAGTTTGAAAGACACTGAACAAGAACAATACTCAATTGCAGTAGTTGCAATTTCTTTTACCAAGAATACCACCAACAAATATCAGAATACCACCAAGAATGTCACCAAGAATACCACCAAGAGATACTAGAAGGTAAGGCATGTATATTAAGCTACATAGCACTAGAGAGAGAGAGCAAGAATCACCCTAGAGGATCCACCTTCCATTCTTGCAGCTGCAACTCCAAATTTGCACTATACTTGAGAGAGTGAGTGAGGTTAGTGAGTACAAATGAACTCAAGCACCCTTTATTTATAATGCTCCTTGTCAACTATCTAGGCCGACTTCTCCTTTTGGAGGGTAATACTTTAATATTATTTATTCTACTAAGTTGAATTTTATTCTAGGGTTCTTACACATCCGTTTAGGGTTTCTCTTGCTTCCATAATATTATATTCTAGACAAAGGTTAGACATAGAGGTTAATACCTCCTGCGGCTACCAYAATATYAACACTATTCTCCTCATCCATCAAAGTCATGGMATACCAGCTATCAGTCTTGGATGAAGGAACYGRTCYACCAGACTCGGTCTCTAACACTRATATAYRATCYAAGATCCCCTTGGACCCCACTACAGGTTGTCCCAACACCATGTACATCATACTCTCCCTAATTCCAACCCTCATTGTTACATCATGGTTATATGCTCCCTCTAACCATATGAGTACTTGTCCATCCTCGAATATAATTGCATATCCCATTTCCTCTAGAGCTGATATTGAGAGAAAATTTACCTCATCTTTGGAACAAACAACACCTTGGCCACCTCTGGAGGACCTCCTGACTCTAGCTAGAATCTGATGCATCCAAGCCCCTTCATTGCATGCATGGTGCTAGCTCCACTTCTCACATGCAAGTCTGAGCCTATCTCTGAAACACTAAGGAACACCAACCTCATCCCCTTCATATGGAAAGATGATCCATTATCCACGATCCATGCCCCAATTTCCTCATACCTTACAAAACTATTTCTTGAAAGAAAAGAGACTAGAGAAAATTCCTTGAATTTATCAAAAAAATAATAAATCTCAATTGATGTTGATGTTGATGTTGCTACCTATGCCTCCTTCTTCTTATTCTTGGGACACTGGATTACATAGTGGCCAGTCTTATGACGTGCAAAGTATTTCACTTTGCTCATGTCCCTAGAACCTCCTCCACTACCCTTATTTGCATGTAGAGAAACATTCTCCTCCTCTTCACTCTTTAGTTGGCTAGCTTGTGAGGAATCAACTTGCATATCCTCCTGGGTGAATTCGTCCCATAACCTCTCCCAATCAGGGAGTTTCTCCCGAGCCACCACTCCTCAAAAAAACATTCCCCACTACTAGGTGAATCCATTCAAGGTTGTCCTCACCAGGTTTGATTCATTCATGGTCTCCCCAACAACTGCTAGTTCATCTATGATTTGAGTGAACTTGGTGAGATATGTAACCACTGACTCTCCCTTGGCCATTTTCGTGCTTTTGAGTCTCTCCCCGAGCAACATCTTCGTAATCTTCTTATCTGACTGGTAAATTTTCACTAGGGCCTCCCACATATCATTAGTTGTCTTCTTTCCAGACATACGAGGAATGATGTGGTCTTTGAATCCATCAACAATGATCCTCCTTTTCTTCACATCCTTCTTAAGATGAGTTGGTTGTTGTGTTGGATCTGCTGAAAGTATTGCTTTCCCTTCAAAAAACTCCCACAATCCATCTTCCTCCAGTAGAAAACCCATTCGCTCCCTCCATGGAATGAATTTTGAGCCCCCTTCCAGCCTATCTTCACACCTCAAGCCTGCACTGACCATTATGTCAGTTGCTCTGACTCACACCTTTCTAGTAACTTTCCCCCTTATCAATTCACACTTGGTCTGCACAGAAAGTTGAGTTGGTCTCTTCTATATTCAGAGGCTGAGCTCTAATACCATGTTAATTTCCTATAACTCAACAACAAAAACTAAATGCTAATAATTTATTTAACTCGGAAATTAATCTAGCTGATATATGTTCTGTAAATTATGCAAGTAATCTACGCTGATTTATTTAACCAAAATAGTACAACAGAAACTAACATATAACCAAGCACATAAAATAGACAACACCAGAAATACCCTAGAAGCCCTAGTGTGGGGAAATACAGCAAAGGAGGGGCTTTATTATTGGCTTCAAAGGAATATAACAACAACAAATAAATTCATAAAAAAACTTACAACAAGTCTTCCCTCTCTATCACTTGTACGGCCCAACCAAACTCAGTTGTACGACCCCAACAATTCTTGGCCTCTAACTCTGTTGTACAACCCAACAATTTTATCCTCTAACTATGTTGTACGACCTGCTAAATCCACCCTTTGTTGGATGTTGTACACCCTGAGAATTTCAGCCCTACTTGGATGTTGTATGACCTGCATAGAATCAACCTCTTTCCTTGTTGGAATCATAGCCTAGTACGGCCCAGTATGCTCCAACAGGTACGAACTCTCTGCCTCTAAAAACGCGGCCTCTACAAGCTAACCAAGATGCCTAGAAATCACCCCTCATCTAGCTTCTTGACTCACTCATCCAGTCGCCCTCTTCCTCAAGCCCTATGTTCCCTCCTCTTTAGCTCTCTTGTTGATTGTATGTCCCTCTCACCCTCATCCCCTCAATTTATCTTTCTTTCAGCCTCCTTTCTGCCTTGAGATGTGTACCCAGCAAAGCCTTCAATGGCTCATATTGAGGCGCCCCTCATGGTTGGACTCCACTCAACACTCAAGTGGTGTGCCCCACTAGCATAGGCCCCACACATCACTCAAAACAAAACAAAAAAACAAATCCTAAGTTAGACTTAGGCAAATATAAATAAAGTTGATCTAGGTATTTTAATGTGTCCATTAGTTATCCTAGGACACATAGACTTAGTTGAGACAGCTTATGAGCTACAAACTAATAGTATAAGCACCGCCAAGTAAGAATACACCAATTATTTCCTTTGTCTAAAGTTGTATAGCTCCAACTTGTAAAAAAATCTTGATCATTAAAAGAAGCCAAACGAAGCCATTTCTTGTTGGTTTCAGAAAATTATGTTTCCAGGGTAAGAATGTTTCCATGTTATTTCTATGTGAGCCATGTTTCTTTTATTTCCAATGTTGTTTTTTGTATTTTAATTACAACTTGCAAGTTATTTACAATAATGGTTTGAAGCACTAGAGAAGTAGCAAAATAGAGACAAAAAAAAATTTGCATTTAAAATTTCATAGTATCCATGTTGGTGAAATGGACTAGCCATAAACCTATTGTTTATAGATCACTGGTATCAAATCCCAAGGTCAAAAATGCTTGAAAAACCTATATAGTAGGCACCCACAATAGACATTGAGAAATATGAGAGGCTTTGTTACAAGGTCTAGAGATGAGTAGAAGACCAAATATGATTGGTTATTATGATAAAGAACATGACAATGAATGATTGGAAGTAAGGTTTACTTGGTTGGAGCATACCATTGATGCATTCACTAAAATGGTAGCATTGTTGTTGGTAATTAAGGATAAGGAAGGATACTTAGTAGACATCGAGCATCACGAAGAAAACACTAACCCAAAATATTCCAAATACAAGAAGCCTTCAGACATAGGTAATAAAAACTATTTTCCTTCATATTCCAATATTTCATTTAAGGTAAAAAGAAAACTTGAAATACCAACTTATGATGGTCAAGTTAATGTTGAGAAGGTGAGTAGTTGGTCCTAATAGTTAGAAGCCTATTTTTCCCTTTATAAAATAACAGAATCACAATAGATTTATTTTTCCTATTTGAAAATGTATGGAGATGCTCTATTATGTTGGGAGAGCTATGTAGATTCCTTTAGGCTAGGAAGAAAGAACATGATTAGAAAATGGGAGGACTTTAAGGAATTTGTGGAAATACAATGTTATTCCATAGGTTGTGAAGAGGAACAACTCATGAAATGGGAATACTTTCGGAAAGAATGAGGACAAGATTACACATCCAAGTTTAGAAAGCAAACTATCATGTTGGATATCTCTTTGGATGAACCTAAATAATTAGTGAAGTACCTTGGAGGCCTATTCAGTGATATCTGGAGACAATTACAATGGTTGAATGTAAAAAGCATAGATGAGGTTAGCAATAAAACTCTCTACATTGATTTGGATTTCAAGAAGGGACTATAGAAAAAGGATCGATAAGAGACCAACGAGATCAAAAGCATAAATATTGTAGCCACAAACCAAAAAGGAAAAGATCCTAATAGGAATTGTAGACTGTAATGTGGATGAGCACATAGATGAGAAGTGTTGGAAACTTCATCCATAATTGCATCCAAAATGGTATAAATCCAAGAGGGAATAATGACAAATACCAAGAAGGGAGAAACATATGTAGAGAGAACCTTTGATGTGGATGAATCCATGCTCTACACTACATTGCAACAACCAAGGGCAAGTAGAAACATAAATGCATTATTCCAAATCCAAGTTCAAGTGAAGAATTGGAAGGTAAATGATTTGTTTGATAGTGGTTCTCAATGTAATTTGATTTATGAATCCTTAGTAGATGAGCTTGGTCTAAAAACTTATGATCTAGCACATCCATGTTCATTGGTTGGTTAAAAGATAAATATATCATGAGAATCACTGGAAAATGCAAGATCAAGTCACTAGTGGTGTTGATTAATTGATGAAGTAGAATGTGAAGCTGTACTAGTAGATGCATGTGAAGTTATGTTTGGAAACTCATATTTATGGGATAGGGATGCAACTTTCTACTTAAGAGAAAACACATATCACTTGGTTAAATGTGGCAAGGCTTGCCTCATCAAAGCACATTAATAAAGAAGAATAATATCTCTTTTAACAACAAAACAAGGGTAGACAAGAAAACTAGTTGAGACAAGCAAAAAGTAAGAAGCCTTCAAATATGATGGAGTAGTGGATTAGGGGAAACAAGTAGAGGCCTTGTGCTTCCATCTCTTTCATTCATAAGATTTTGGGGACCAAAAGCCTCCCATTTAGGAGGTGTGATATGAAATAAAGGATCATGAATAATGAAATGGTGAGTTAAATTTATTTTTTAATGTTTTTTCTTGACCTACATGTTGTCATTGTTGAAGCAAGTAGGTTATTGTTGTTGAAGTAAACCAAGTTGTTATGGAAGCACATAGGTCGCTACAAAGGTGGACAAGTTAAAATAGTTTCTTGATTTTGGAATAATGGGGCATACAAATTTGGATGTATATGAAATTTGAATTATGGTGAGATGGCATATATGCACACATGCCCACTAAAAATCAACCCCAAATTCCTCTATTTAGTCCTAAAAAATATGAAATGGATGTAGAGGTGTTTTGGCCATAACTTGATCGTTTGGTGCCTATTGGTGGTCAAGTTTTGACCATAGGAAGTTGACAACGATCTGCACGTTCCCACCAAATTTTAGCATTAGATTTCTTTGTTTCGTCCTCCTAAGGGAAAAAACACAGTTGGGTTTGTTGGCTGAAAATGAAGTTGGAACCTCTTATCATTCTTGGAGGAAAAGATGTTTGGCATCTCTCCCAATGAAGGAGAAATGAGTTGGGGGAGTAATGTGAATGATTATTTTTCTTCATATGAGATGAGATATGATTGATATATTATTACAATGATGAGTGTTTTATATATAGGGAACATATGGTGACCATCCATGAAAGGATGTGTCCCTTGGATAATCAATAACTATTTATTATTATCATTTACTTATTATATATAGTATTTAATAAT
>JZKD02S1238253.1:0-12345 GCA_000966675.3 Picea glauca
TGTCTATCTTCTTGGCCATCTGTTGAGCATTCCAGATCGACATCTTCATTGTAGCAGGTTTCTCTATTTTATGAATAAAGAAGAATTGAGATGTTTTGGCGTGTCTATCTTATTTCATATGGTTGAGGTATGTTCCATGGTTATCTCTTTCTGTTATTTGCTTCATACACACATATAAACACATCTAAAAAAGTAGATTAGCAAAGTGTTTGATGAAATACCTCACTCAGAAAAAGTTTTAAAAAGACACCAAAACAGTGATGATCCTTGCATAATGGCTTGGGATCATTACAGAGGGGGATATTGTTGAAAGATTGATTATTGAAAGACTAGTTGTTGAAAGATTGGTTGTCATTTAATCGTTGAAAGATTGGTTATCATTGATGTAAACCCTTAAACATAACTTAAAAATTTGCATGTCAAGGTAAAGTAGTTGTTAATAGAAGTTAACAAGATTCATGTTGGTTGCATGTTAAAGTAGCTGTAAATAGAAGTAAACAAGTTGCATGTGAGTTGCATGTCATCATGGGATCCTATGTGAGTTTCATGTCATCATGATATCCTCATTAAAACACATAGTAGAGTCAATTGGAAAATCACTTATGGGAATACGAATTAGAAGATCTGAAGCTAATAAGTTGAAGTCAACGAAGTCCAGTGAAGGAATAATTTTGCAAGAGTCGAGTATACAAAGAAAGAGTTAGAGACCTAGGTCCTTTGCGTAAATCCATTGGTTTTAGGAGGAAAATAACATATATCCACGTGATGTAGTGAGGAAAAAAGTAGAAATCCACGAGCAACTAGTGCAAGGGTCGCAGACTTATGAAGAAAAGTTGTTGAAGATCAGTGATATAAAACTCAGGTCAACTATAGGTTAAAGGTATCTCTTCTTGTGTATGTTAGGGTGTGTATTTTGAATAAATCAAGAACATATATGTCTTAGTGATTCATAAGCATTTGATTTGGAGAAATCTCTTGTGGATCTTGGTATGAGGTATGTGTGGTTATAGTATTGATGAGATATCAAAATCATTAGCAGTAACAAAAGTATCAGAAAGATCAACAACATTAGGTTATCAGTTATAGAGGTAGTGACAAATGGGTCTACATTTATATTTCAGGGCAGTTGGACGGGGCAAGGAAAGGGGGTTGTAGCCTCCTTTCGGTTGGAGCTGGTAAATTAGGGAGTTGGAGCTTCCTACAGGTTGCAGTATGTAAATAGGGGGGTTGACCCTCCTTCCAGATGTAGCTAGAGAAATAAGAAGTTGGTGCTTCTAATGAATGTACTCTTTGATAAATGAGAAAAACATTCTATGGTTTTCTCCCGCATTGTGTTTCCACGTAAATTTCTAGTCTACTATGTTTCTGTGATGTTTATGCATTGAATTATGGTGTTGATGATGTATTAAATTATAATGAGAAACTATTGAACATGATTGGAGGTTTTATATTTTGATTAAAAGTACTAAGTGTGCTCATACTGATTCACCCTCCCTCTCAATATTCCAACACCAATATATACTCTCAGGCCGATTGATATTTCTGAAGATACACCAGAGTCAAGAAAACTAAAAGGAGCTTCAATTTTATTAAAAGACATTGGGAAATATGTTGTAGAAAATGATGAACATTTCTACAAGGAAGTTGTTAGCACTTTTACTGCTAGAATATCAAGCATGAATGATGCCCATGGGAGGGAACAAAATACTCTATCAAAGGTTATAATCAAACAAATAGATGCATGTTGGTTAAGAAGAATTGAACGTTTACGATAAATTATTGTTGAATGTGAAAACATTAATTCAAAAGAAGTGATACACTTTTCAAAATTATTTATGTAACAAAGGAGTTCGAGGGTCCAAATTTAATAATGGACACCATATTGCTTACAAATGATCGAATGCAAGAACAATTGGATGTTCTCAAAATTTCATAGGCCAATGAATTTAATGACATAACTGAATTTTTGCAAGAAGACGTTGAAAAGTGGTTAATCCACTATGTTAACAACAATAAAGGTCAAGAAAATATAATCCATCAGTTAGGTTTTGAATTAAAGGATATTGAAGATGATATTTTCAATATCAAGATTAAGCACTAGTTAATGGTTGTGCCATTGTGAGATTATATTGAAAAATGGTTAAAGAGTGATTTGGTCAGAGTAATTGATCCTAAGTCTCAAGGTGTAGTTACAACTATTGGGGAACCTCCAACTGAACAACATGTAAAGAAAATTTCGGCAAGCAAATGAAGAGGAGAGTTTTTCCAGCATAGTAAGTAGATTAACCATTTCATTAAGCTTTTACATTCTTCTATTCCTCTCCGTTAGTAGTCATCCAACCTTTTCTCTTCATGATTTGTGAATATCAAAGGTCGATTCCTAATTATGTATTCTCTTTATTCTAGGTATTTTCATATAATATATGGTTCATGAGAGCCCCATTCCAGATATTATAAACGTTTTTAAAACATTTGTATATTTAAATCTACCAGAGAACTATTCAGGGCACATAGATAGTGATATCTCAAACTTTCATGAGTTTTAAGCATGCCATTTCAAGTGTGTGTCTATCAAATACCTTATGAGTTTTAATTGAAATATCATGTTAAGTTCTCTGCATATGTGGTCGTTTACTCTCATATTGTGAAATGATATGTCCTACTTTAGTTTATACTATGATGGGAATAATGATTTGTGAGATTGCTCATTTTACTCTTTTACAATCTTGTAAAATAGTTATGATTTTGAATATTTATTTTTGAACAAACCCAGTCCTTTCTTAGGAATTATCTATAATTTTGTATTATATGTATACAAGAGGAGTACCACCTCTCTAAAAATGAAGAAGGATTTATCCTTGTAGTGTTATATCCAAGACTATGAACAATATTTGAGATCAACATTTCTGGAAACCTTACCGGGGAAATGATTTTATCTTTTCATTAATGAACCGTCCTGGTCAACTCCAACCTCATATTCTCATTATATTAGATTACCAAAGAAGTTTTTTGAATCAATTGTATGATTTGGTATTGAATAAAAAAATAATCAAGAAGAGATTGGACATTCCTGGCGAGTACTATCTCAATAGGAACTTCCAACATTCCAAAATTTCGAAAAGAAACTCCAATAAAAAGATTCTTAATCTGGCCTCTTCAAAAGGTTTTTAAGGTTCTATAACTAGAAGAAGAATAAAGATGATTGAAAAAATATAGTAAGTCGGTAGTTCCATGGTTCAAGCTTCGACCTTATTAGTTCCACGATTTATTTTTCCTAAAGTAGAAATGGGAGATTGTGAAGACCCTAATCATGAAATAAGAAATGAAGAAAGAAGAAATTATGAAGGAAAAAATAAAGTAAGAAGAGATGAAATACAAAGGAACCTAAGATGAAGACAAAGAATAATCCCTTTGGATTTACATGGAGAGAAACATCCTTTTCCAAATATTCTAGCTGGTGTCCTACCAATATTAAATGATGACAGTGTCATGAATCTAGACAAGAACCTAGACCAATTTTTGACAATTTGTGATATTCATTTAGTAATACATGATGATATGATGGTTAGGAGTTTTCTACAAACATTGTTTGGCCTTGCATATGATTTGTAATTATCTCTTCCCATGGATTCACTCACCTGTTTTCATGATATCAAATATGCATTCATGAATATATATTCTAATCATGTTGCATACTATTATGGGATTTTTTCTCACAAGGATCTCACTGAATAATCAGTAAGATATCCCTAGGACCAGCCTAGTTATCCTAGACATAAATGTTGGATAGTTGGTTGTCATTTATGTCAACCCTAGAAGAATTCCAAAAGATGGGTGTATTTGGAGAAGTCTCCAAAGTGACCCCCTTATGGTGTAGCTCTAAGCATGACCCTCACAGGAAGACACTTTGAAGAAGTATACAAGAAGCCATGTAAATATGTTTAAGTGGTTAAGTGGTTAAGAAGACCCATAGGCGTGGTCATGAATCCCAATTTTTTTTGACGAAAAAGAATGTGAAGGAAACTATAAATGCATGCACGATCCTCATAGATCAATAGTCCTCATCATTCCATTTCCAATGGTAGGTGTTACACCTTGTGTTTCCTCACGGCTGAGGAGATATTACCTCTTGAAGATGGAATACTCGAAGTATGGTTAAGAGGCCCTAAAAAGTTGTAACAAGAAGTGATAGGTCAACCCCAAAATTAAGGAAAAGAAAAAGTGGTTACAACAAGATATTACAAGTTGGCCCTAAAGCAAGTAAAGGTGTTACTTAGAAAAGTATAAATACACTTCAAGGAGCCTCTCATTTGTACAAGAAAGTTTATTGAATATCTATCAAGTGAAGTTTTGATCTCTTAATGAATCTGAGGTACTAAAGGAGTGCGAAAGTGAAGGCCTCATAATTTTAGAGGAGAGCGAAGGGTTTTTGAAAACCCTAATTTAGATGACCCTCATGGGTTAGGATAAGGGTGTCCCGCGAGGCACCCCCACAGGTTGTACAACACTCGTCCCGCGAGGCCCTGTGTGATGATTGGGTTAGTCCCACAAGGATGAGTCATATTTGAGAGAGATTCTCATTCCTAGATGTTAAAGTTGATAAAGGTATGAATGTCTGTAATCTAATGCACCAGGTTTGTTATAGAATCAAAGGTATGGTTCTCTGTGTGTTCTTGAGGTTTGTATCTTGGTGACTTGACACATGTCTTGATGATGATGGTACATGATAAGGTACATCTTGGTGATGTTATGGTACATTGTTAGAGGTATATATTGGCTATATTGGTATCTGGTTTGGTATATGTCATGGTGATGTTGGAACATGCTTAAGGCATGCTTTTGGCATATGGTTAGAGAAGCATCTTGGATATTGGGCACATGGTTTGAGATGTACTTTGGTATATGTTTACATGGTTGAGGCATATCTTGGTTGATAGATGTTATTTTACATTCTTTAGTACATGGTTGATGGATGTTATGTTACATGATTTAGTACACGATTGATGAATGTTATGGCACATGTTTGAGGTATATGGTTAGATGCATATCTTGGATGTTTTGGTACATACTTGAGGCATATCTTTGGTACATGGTTCATGGATGATATGGTGTATGGTACATGGTTGAAGTGTAACACCCCAAGTTTTGAGCCCCCATATTAAATAATGTATTGCTACATTGATGAGAGGCTAGAGTGCCCAAACAATTATTAAAAGGGAAGTATGCCCAAAAAATGTAATATTTTGATCATTATTAATAAATACCTCACTGGCTGCTAGATGAACAAGGACTAGAGTTATAGAGGGCTATGCTTCCACAAGAGAGGGGGCTTGAGGTGCTAAGTTTTATTTTATTTTATTCTCCATGTTTTCTTAATGAAGAATAAGAGTTACACGAGCTTCTTGGGGGAAGGCCAAGAGGTTCTTGATCCCCATGAATTACATAAACCCATCCTTGTTATGTTGGGGGTTCTCATGTTGGATGGTTCTCATGTTGGTTTTTTCTCACATTCGTTGGTTCATTCTCTCTCTTACTCCCATTCTCATTCCGGTTCTGTTGTTGGTCGCCTCACTCATTCACTCACTCATTCATTCGTTCACACATGCACTCCATTACTCTATGTTCACACCTTTCATGGAGATATCACTCCATTCTTTTCTATAACCCACTCATCTTTCCTCATTTTTGTGTCTTGGCTTGGGAAAGGAAGACAAATTGCTGAAAAGAAGCCATGGTATTTGTTGGTTTTCGATATTTCTGGTGTAATCCAGCCATGATTTGAGGACTACATGTCTTAGATGCTTGGCCTATGTCCATCTTTGCTCACAAATGCGAGACTTGAGAGTCCCAACATGGAGATTCTGGACCAGCTGCATTAGAGCCCTGGAAGGAGAAGGACTTCCCCAGGGATTGCATGGCAGAGAAGGGTGGGTGTCCATTCTCTTGGATTGTGCAGGCTGGGCATAAGAGATTTGGGTACTTGGATTGTTGTGGGTGTTGGGAAGCCTATGAGAGGTTGAGTGTTGATTGGTTTGGGAAGCCGAGTAACACTATGGAATCGTCCTTATGGATTCATAGCCCTGACTTGGGGGTGACATTTTTTTTGAGACTTGGAACAATAGTGTCTACGGTTGGGTGGAATTTCCTTGGTCTGCAGCCAGTTGGTGTCTTATTTTATAAAATATAAGTGCTCTCTGTTATGTTATTAATTACCTGTATATGATTTATTCTGTTGTGTATTTATTTATCATTGAATTCAATATATGTGTGTGTGTGTGTGTGTGTGTGTGTGTGTATGTATATCTAGAGTATGCATGCTTGTTGTTTATTGTTGTGCATGTTGTTTAGTTCCTTTCTTTTATGCATCTTTATTAAATTGAAAGGTATTTGTAAGAGAAAGAAGTTTGAGAGCAGGCTTGAAGTAACGTAGCCTGGCCTGTGGGTGGTTGGGTATGTTATAGTTTGGTATTAGTGCCCAGTTCCAATACTAATCCTGGATGGACCGTGTGAACCGAGATTGAAGAAAAAATTTCATAGAGAAATTGAGTTGAAGAGTGCCAGAAGGCACTAAGAGTGCACCTTAATAGTGTTTGAAATCTCAGGAGGGGTAGAATTTTGGGAAACTGCAATGGTCGTAGGATCTATTTGGGAAGGGTCCTAATCCTTCACAACTATCATATCTGGGAAAAGAGCACAAAGGTTAAACCCTCAAGTCCTTTAGACTTCATTTCTTCAACGGTTTCAAGTTCCTTGTCATAAAAGAATCCCAAATCCCTGAAGCTTTGAAGTCCCAGAGTGAATCTATGTCGTAGATCACAGGGAGGAGTACCTGAGCRTTGGATTTGGACAAGGACAAATTTGGGTTATTGGATCAAGCACAGATCATGAGGTGAGAAAAGTGGAGAAGATCAGATTCCAACCATCTGATCTGCGTGCGAGGGATTATGAGTCATAGATCTCACAATAATTCGGAGATTCGACACTCTAAGAGAAGCAAGCCCTTGAGTTTCTAGGAATAAATTCTCCCGAAGTCCCAAACTTTGGAGTAAATCTGGACCATTCGTGTTGAGGACATGTGTCCGCAAATCAACCTATTCAGGAATTTGGCATTCAGGGGAATTGTGGTGTAGTGTGGAGAAGTCTCCCAAAGTATCGTAGTCCCAAAGGCACGAAGCATCGAAGTCCTAAAGTCGTGAGGCACTAGAGTGATGTGGTCAACTGACATCACCTAGGGTGACATGGACACACTTAATGGTTTCCACATGTCACCATGTTTCATGTTTTTCAAAGACCATTTGTACCAGTTAGTAGATGACACATGTCACCAATCAAATAGGGCCACATCTATGTTCCTTATGTTCTTCCATGTAGAAACCCTTGGTGCTTAGTTGTTGACGAAGACTCTAGGAGTTTTCCAATTTGGCGTTCGGAAGGAATGAAGTGTGATGAAGGAGAAACCCCCAAAGCTCCGAAGAGCGGAGTAAATCCTCATCGTCAATCGAGAGAGAACACATGGTAGTAGATCCCATATTCCAGAGACTTGGCACTCTGAAGGATTCAAGGAATAAGCATTTGGGGTCAAGGAACTCCCGAAGGCCAAATTCCATCTCAACCATTGATTACAAAGGTTACGCAGCAACAGATCCTGCAGTCCAGAGACTTGGAACTCCGAAAGGATTGAGAGTGTGGACAGTCCATAAATCCCGAAGCCTGGAGTCCCAGAGCTCCTGTTGACCATATATCTAAACAATGAATGAGGAATATTGATCATTGCATCCTACAAGTATTCAGAAATTCAACGTTTGGGAGATTAGAGGTGTGCAGGTGCAAAGTTTTCCAAAGCTGAAATTTCGAAGTCACGGAATACGAAAGTGACATGGCATGTTGATGTCACCTAGGGTGATGTGGACCACCATACGCATGCCACATGTCCATCTGTTTCATGCATTTGACAAGTCATTTGTGTCAATGGAAATATGACATGTGTCAATAGTTGATTGGGCCATGTGTCACCTCGATATTGCTGACACGTAGCATCCCGGGTGCACCGTACTAAGTGAGTAATGAAATTGAATTTCAAATTTATAATGGTGTATTTCATAAAAATTGTCGGTTCACAAAAGGTAGAGTCCACCACTGGGCTTTATAATCTCTACAATGAATACAGATCGTTCGATCTACGATCGGATTTCAAACTCAAAACAAAATTGTGTTGAATTTAAATTACGGGTTCAGGTCCTGACGTTAACCTATGTGCATATAAAATCTCCACAATGGATTATGACATTTATTGCAACCCAGATAAGTGCCTCCCGCTAAGCGCTTAGTCATGGCCCTTGGTCCTATGAGACTTTGGTCGGAGTAAAAAGGGGTCTAGTGGCCGAATTGTTGTTTTCAAAGGTAAAAAAGCGCTAAGGAAGGATTTGGCCGCAGTTTTGAGCCATGGTCACTTGGGAACGTGGTTTGAAGGAAGAACCTATGCATAATTGATTCTTGTATCGGCCTAGGAATAACATGGAAGTTTTATTTATATATATTCTTCATGAGTTGAAATGACCTGTAGCATTGTTGACAAATTTTGTTTCTCATATGCTTAACTCTGACAAAATGGTCACTTATGCATTTTGCAGAATTAAGGGATATAGACATATCAGTTCAATATAAGAATGGATATTCAGAAAATGGAGGAAGGTGATGGAGCCTCCAGCCATGATAAAGAGGATGAAGGTTGGAATATCAGAGTTGGTAATGTAGAGACAGAGTCCAATGGACACAAGGCCTGAGAGGAGAAAGAAACATTGATAGGAACTGTGAGAATCATGAAAATAGAAGTGTAGAGCTACAAGGCAGACAATGAGAGGCTAATGAGAGAGAAAAGTAAGATAAATGCTTGAGTGTTGCAGAGCTTAAATTAGTTGTAGAGACAAACAAGGAATGGCTCAAAGCAATATGAATAAGGCAGGTATCATGAAAGAAGAGATAACCATGAGAAGGCTAGTTATTCAAGAAGTGCTAGAATAACTCATATAAACCACTCACCTCCTTACTCAGCATGAAGGTCTTATGCATATGAATATGCCATAAGTAGTCCAGAGGTGTCTCCCATTAGGCACCAGAGAAGAATCCATGAAGTGTATAGTTTTCAAGGAGAGCTGAGGAAGCTTAAGACAACATCCTTTGGTGGTGAAAGGGAAAGGGAATATGATGTTGAAGATTGGTTGCTTGGACTCATGAGATATTTCCAATTGCATAACTATTCATCAAACCTAAAATCTAGAATTTCCACCTACTATTTACATGGGAAAGCTTCAATGTGGTGGGATCAATTGAAGCAAGTTAAACATATTAACGAGAATAGGATCACTTGGAAGCAGTTCAAGAAGTATTTCCAGAAGGAGTACCTCTCAGAGCATTTCTATGACAAGAAAATGCAGGAGTTCTTTGAACTTGGGTTGGGAAGCATGACTATGGCATAATATGAGAAGAAGTTCTTGGGGTTGTTAAAGTATGTAGGATTCATAAAATATAAGGTGAAAATACAGAGGTTTTTAAGTGGGTTTCCTTTCTTTTATAAAGAAAAGATTCAGTATGATGAACCCAAGACCTTGACTGAGGATATCAGGAAATCTAAGCACATGTATGAGCAAGGCCAAGGTAGAGGGTCCATGCAGGAGTATTGAAAGGATAATAAGAAGGAGAATTATGATTAGAGGAAGAAGGGATTCAAACCTCCTTTCAATAGAAATGAGCCAAATAAAAATCATCAAGATTAGTATGCCAAGGATGAATCCAAGAAAGAAGAATCCTTGGGAAAAAGGGGAACACCACCAATCCAATGTTGGGGATGAAAGGAAGATCACGTGTACAAGGATTTCCCTCACAGAAAGGATAGAGTGAAGATCATGCACAACATCCAAGAGGCTACAACAGTTGAAGATATGGGAAGAATCTATGTAGCCTTAGATGACTGACAAGTAGAACACCAATCCAACATGATCGAGGTGGAAGGTAAGATCATAAATCAATATGTTGCTATTTTAATTGATTCAGGATAAATTCATTATTAAATTGACCCTAAGATAGTGGATATATTACATTTGGAGAAAATTAATCTTGGGAAATCAAGTTTGGTTCAACTAGCCACTGGAACCAAAAGGAGAATACATGATGTGGTCATAGGTTGTTCCATAAGTCTTAATGGATTGACTGGAAAAACACCATGTTGTCCTAGATTTTCATAGCAAGACATTTACATGTCTTGATGGATATGGAAAACATAGCACTGTGAAAGGAGTTCCAAGACCCATATCTATAAGGGATATTTCAGCCTTACAACTGAAGAGATGTTTTAGAAAAGGATGTCAATTGTATGCATCTCATGTGGAGGAGCCAAAATATACAAAGGGGACAAGCCTTGAAGATTTATCGATACTACAAGAATTTGAGGATGTATTCTAGGAAATACCAGGGTTTCCACCAAAAAGGAAAATATATTTCTATATTGATTTAGTAACAGGAGCTACCCTGGTGTCAAAAACACCTTACAGAATGAGGAAACCAAAGTTAAAATAATTACAAATGCAGCTGGAGGAATTGCTGAAGAAAGGGTACATACGCCCAAGTGTTTCACCTTGGGGAGCGCTAGTAATCTTTGTCAAAAAGAAAGATGGAACCTTGAGGCTGTGTATTGACTTTTGACAAATGAATAAGTATACTATAAAGAACAAGTATCATTTACCCAGAATTGATGACCTCTTTGATCAGCTAAGAGGAGAAAAGATATTTTCAAAGATAGAATTGAGATCAGGATACCATCGGGTAAGAATCAAATAAGAACATATCCATAAGACAACTTTTATAACCATGTATGGGAATTATGAATTTGTAGTGGTTCCTTTTGGATTGTCCAATGCACTAGCTATCTTTATGTGCTTAATGAATGGCATATTCAAAGATTATTTGGATAAGTTTGTCATAGTATTTTTGGATGACATACTTGTCTATTACAAGTTAGAGGAAGAACATGAACATCAACTAAGATTTGCATTGCAAGTGTTGAGGGAACATGATTTGTATTCCAAGCTGAGTAAGTGTTCTTTTTATCAAGAACAGATCCATTACTTGGGGCACATTATTTCGGAATAGGGTATAGCAGTGGATCCATAATAGATTGAATCCATTAGAGGATGGCCAATGCCCAAGAATGTTTCAGAAGTCATATCTTTTATGGGGTTAGTTGGTTACTACATAAGGTTTATAGCAAGGTTCTCTAAGATTGCTCATCCCATAACTTCTTTGCAAAATAAGGGAATTAAATTTGAATGGACAACAAAATGTGAAGAAAATTTTGATTTGGTGAAGGAATTACTTACTAGTGCACCTGTGTTAAAGATTGTTGACCCAATTGAAATTTGTGTGGTATGTATAGATGCATGTAAGGAAGGACTTGTTGGATTCCTCACTCAAAATGGACATGTCATCAATTATGAGTCCAAAAATCTTAAGGGACATGAGAGGAACTATGCCACACATGACTTGGAGCTTGCTTCCATTGTTCACACATTGAAGATGTGGATGCATTACCTCATGGGAAAGAGATTTGAATTGAGACCAGATCATAGTGGTATGAAGTATATTTTTGAACAACCAACTTTGAATGCCAGGGAAACAAGATGGCTGGAATTTTTACGTGAATACAAATTTGATATCGAGCATATCAAAGGAAAATAAAATAAATTTTCCGATGCACTTAGTATAAGAGTACATCTCATGCATGCCATAGTTGTTAATATGCCAGTCAAACTTGAAAAGGAAAATTTTAGATGTTGTTGTTACAGATCAACATTACCTACAAGTAAGGGAATTCTTACAACAAGGAGATGTACAACAGAAGATGAAAGAGTATGAGATAAAGGAAGATGAATTACTTATGTATAAAAATAGAATTTATGTTCCTAGTTCTGGAGAACTTAGGAATTTGGTATTAAAGGAAATGCATAATGTTCCATACGTTGGACATCTTGGTTACTAGAAAATGATTACAATATTAAGGAGCCAATTCTTTTGGTCAGGGATGAAAAAGGACATTGTTGATTACATCGCCAGATGTATGGAATGTCAAAGAGTGAAGGTTGAGCATAGGAACCCACCGGGTTTGCTACAACCATTACCAATTCTAGAGAATAAATGGAAGTGATAACCATTGAGTTTATAACTAAAATTCCCAAGATAGCTAGGCACCACGATTCAATCATGGTAGTGGTTGATAAATTGACAAAGGTTACTCATTTTGTTCCTATGAAAAAAACTCATACAACAACTAATATTGCATAAATTTACATGAAG
>JZKD02S1238286.1:0-12345 GCA_000966675.3 Picea glauca
TTCATTAGATGGAATAACAACACTCTAGAAGGAATACATTTCAAGGGACTCAGTATGGGTAATGATGGAAAGATCAGGCTTCAAATCCCTTATTGAGTGGTTCACCATGTCAACTGCCAAATCTAAGTCCAAATAAGATGAGCATGCAGCGAGAGGCTCCTTCTCATTAGTAATTGAAGGCATGGGACATAATGCCACATAAGTAACATGTGGTGGGGGGGATACCACTTGTATAGAAGGAGCATTCAAGGGAGTTGGATGTTTGACAGTCAAATTAGGACCAATGAACGCAAACTGGTGAATGGTCACAATGTTTTGATTATGAGATAAATTCATCACTCGAAAGAGTGTGGACACGAAAACTTTCATAGTGTAAACATAATCCTTCCCAAGGAGAAAATCAAACTCCATGGGGCCTTGGATTACCATAACATCGATATAGATAGTTTTCCCTCGTAAGATGATGGGAATCTAAGCAAGGATCCCTAAAGGTTCATTATGTCTTTTATTTTAATCCCACAGATGATGGGTCACCGACACAAACTGGGGGGAACCGACAGCTAGCCAAGCATTTGAGGATTGAATACTAACAGAATCTCCTTCGTCTATAATAGTGTGATGTGTCATGATATTATCAAAAACCTACAATAGGATTTGTAAAGGAAGGTAGGAAGGAAGACGAGGTTCCACCAGCCTACCCCAATCAAAGGAAATTACCTTAGTACTTAGAGGAGGTTCTATTGAAACACGTGAAATGTCCCCTTGTGTAGAGAAATATGAAGTGACAATAAGAACCTGAGTGGTATCCACTTCACTCTCTGAGGGAAGAGTGGGATTGATTGAGGATTGTATTGGACCAACCACTTTATTAAATTCACTCTCCAAGGGGAGAGCGGGATCAACCGAGGATGGAATCAGACCAGCCACTTCATCAACCAATGGTTGGTAGGGAGAAGGTTCATGGGAAGCAACTGGAGGTTGTTTCTAGGAAATCGCAATGTCTTCCAAAAATTATTAAGCTTCATCCATATGAGGTAAAAGGTAAGTGCGGTGCATTTCTCTGCATAACCAGAAAGGAATCTTGACTTGACCCTTTTTTCCCCAAATCTAATGATTATTGGTTGATGGGTTGTCATCATCATGATGTTCAAAGGTTGGTGATGCGGGTTGTTGGGAACTCATAGAACACACTTCTAATACCTTGGGAAGGCTAGGGAAATCTGTGATAAGGTGGTCACCCTTACAAAGCCTGCAAGGGAATTTGGGCTTGTGACATGTGTATGTAGACTTGTCAATATCATCAACACTCCGAGCATGATTAACAGTGGTTGGTTGATTCCCCCCTTGTTTATTTTTCTTCTTCTTCTTAGCGACCTGGTTACTAACATCAAGGATTTCACCAGGAAAAGAAGAAGAAAGGGAATAAGATACAACGAGCGAAGAAGGAAAAGGGTCAACATGAGGTTGATGTTCTTGGGGTGGAGGACTTGAATTTGAAGAACCAAGAGAATTTGGGATCACCAGAGTGGAAATCAACCAGACCATTAACCCTATGGTGAATCCAGGAAGACTCAATGTAGTAATATAGGGGGGACCAACATTTTCAAAACAAGGAAAAACAAAAGGTTCCCTGTGAAAAAGTGTTAGGATATTTAGACACTTAGGATTTAGTTAAGATCTACTTGGTATAATGTGTCATTAGGTAAAAGTGTGTTTCTTAGTGTGTTTCTTTAGTATAGATTAGTATACATTTGTAGTTAGGAAATTCGACGGTCACGATATGTTCTTGACATAGATTGATCCGACGATTCATATTCTCCTTGATCTTAATGACTACATTGATTGATGGCTTAGCACCTAATTGGTCCATTATATCTATTTAAATAGCATGGAGGGTCATTTGTAGATGATCAATTATGACAAACTCTCTTGTAAATCTCTCTATAACCTGTTTCTTTTTCATTAATAAATTGCTCCAAGTGGCCATGTTGGTTGGGGTCGTGGATGTTTCCTGGTAGGGGTTTTACCACATCAAAATATCGGTGTGTCGATAATTGATCTAGTTGAGTAATTGATTATTGAAAGTGTTTTTCCTCTGTTGGAATACCTGTGTTGTCGAACATTGTATCAGAGCAGGTTTGAAGACTCGCTCTCGTTGTAGATCGAGATCATGAAGCCAAGTTGCCTCATCTCTAGTTTATACCATTTCCGTACATTTTTGGGTTGAGAAGATTGTTCCATTGCGTCTGTAGCATTTGTTTCAATGAGGAATGCTTTTTGTTTCACTCGAAAAGGTTTTTGTTTTCCCAAGATATGACCATTTCAGTGAGATCCGAAGGTATAAAGTGTGAATACACCCTTTTTTAAATTTTTGCAGAGTATTATTTCGGTTTATTTCAGTCTTCTATTTTGTTTTTGGCTTGCTACTCTTTTGGATCTACGTATTCTCTTTTCCCCATGCTCTGTGTGATCTCGAAAAATTAGAAACATATCAGAAAGGGTGCATTTTTCGGGTAAGCTAACCAAGATCTAACCCTTGTTGACATAGAGAAGTGAAATTGTTTTCTTGTGTGAAAATATATTTTTATGAGCACGCTCTCAAAGGCCATCAACAACAACAATCCTCCTTCTAAACAATACAATATGTTTTTCACTAGATCACTTAGTTAAAAGTTTTCTTATTAAGTAAGAGGTCTTGAGTTCAAGTCACATTTTTGGTTCATGCATCCATTGTAAAGTGTATTCCACTTCAAGTATAAAAGTGAATCACTATAAGTAGCTTTATTTTAAGGTTATTTATTTTCGATGCAAGTTTCTTTTATAAAGTAAATTCATTGTAAAAGTGATCCCTGCTTCTTTTTATAAAAGTGGGTCACTTCATAAAACAACTTATTTGTAAAAGTGATGTTATTTGAAGGGGTATCACCACATGGACCAACTTCTACTTGCCACATGGCTCTTTGGTTACCGTTTATGCCTTTTTTTGAAAAGAGAATAAATTTCACATCCGAAGTCCATTTTCAGTGTTGATTTTTTAAAATAACCTAATTTTTCGGGATCCTTCCATCTAGAACATCAGTTTCTTTTTCTAAATCCATATTATCTACATATTTAATATGGTTTCTTCAAGTGATCTTTTGCTTACTAGAACGTATTGATTTTTCTACTTAAGCAATTAACTAGATTAGTGTTCTTTTACTTATTAAACCATTAGCACAATAACTGCATATAAAGGATCACTGAAAGAATAACATTCACAACATGCACAAGATTTACCCTCGGAAAACCCCCTAAGTGGAAAAACCCATCAAACTTCCTCAATATAGATTTTCCAACAAAGAACAATGCTTCTCTCCAAGAGAGAACTAACAAAGCAAAAGATCCTCCTCTAACCCTTGAATAGGGAAGAGTAGTGCACCACTTAACCAATATACATCCAAGAGATAAACCAAAACCCTCCACCAAGTCACCTCCTAGCTGCAGTAGTGTCTCCCTCTCAAAATTGCGCACGTTTTCTCTTGGTTGTAGAGCTAGTGAGTGAGTGTGCAAATGAACCACTGGCCTCTCTTATAAATAGTGGTTTGGCCAACCTAAAATTAGGTTTGGGCTGACTTCTTACTTTACCCTTTTATTTTATGTTTCACATGTCAAGGAGCAATAGGGCCAACTTTTACAAAGGCAGAATAGGGCCTAATTAATAAATATAATATAATAATATTCTTTAGGGTTTGTCTTGGTCAAATAAAATAAGGATGTCTTCTGAAGCTACTCAATCTTCAACACTCCCTCTTAGCAAGGAAGGTATTTTTCTTGTNTTCATTAGATGGAATAACAACACTCTAGAAGGAATACATTTCAAGGGACTCAGTATGGGTAATGATGGAAAGATCAGGCTTCAAATCCCTTATTGAGTGGTTCACCATGTCAACTGCCAAATCTAAGTCCAAATAAGATGAGCATGCAGCGAGAGGCTCCTTCTCATTAGTAATTGAAGGCATGGGACATAATGCCACATAAGTAACATGTGGTGGGGGGGATACCACTTGTATAGAAGGAGCATTCAAGGGAGTTGGATGTTTGACAGTCAAATTAGGACCAATGAACGCAAACTGGTGAATGGTCACAATGTTTTGATTATGAGATAAATTCATCACTCGAAAGAGTGTGGACACGAAAACTTTCATAGTGTAAACATAATCCTTCCCAAGGAGAAAATCAAACTCCATGGGGCCTTGGATTACCATAACATCGATATAGATAGTTTTCCCTCGTAAGATGATGGGAATCTAAGCAAGGATCCCTAAAGGTTCATTATGTCTTTTATTTTAATCCCACAGATGATGGGTCACCGACACAAACTGGGGGGAACCGACAGCTAGCCAAGCATTTGAGGATTGAATACTAACAGAATCTCCTTCGTCTATAATAGTGTGATGTGTCATGATATTATCAAAAACCTACAATAGGATTTGTAAAGGAAGGTAGGAAGGAAGACGAGGTTCCACCAGCCTACCCCAATCAAAGGAAATTACCTTAGTACTTAGAGGAGGTTCTATTGAAACACGTGAAATGTCCCCTTGTGTAGAGAAATATGAAGTGACAATAAGAACCTGAGTGGTATCCACTTCACTCTCTGAGGGAAGAGTGGGATTGATTGAGGATTGTATTGGACCAACCACTTTATTAAATTCACTCTCCAAGGGGAGAGCGGGATCAACCGAGGATGGAATCAGACCAGCCACTTCATCAACCAATGGTTGGTAGGGAGAAGGTTCATGGGAAGCAACTGGAGGTTGTTTCTAGGAAATCGCAATGTCTTCCAAAAATTATTAAGCTTCATCCATATGAGGTAAAAGGTAAGTGCGGTGCATTTCTCTGCATAACCAGAAAGGAATCTTGACTTGACCCTTTTTTCCCCAAATCTAATGATTATTGGTTGATGGGTTGTCATCATCATGATGTTCAAAGGTTGGTGATGCGGGTTGTTGGGAACTCATAGAACACACTTCTAATACCTTGGGAAGGCTAGGGAAATCTGTGATAAGGTGGTCACCCTTACAAAGCCTGCAAGGGAATTTGGGCTTGTGACATGTGTATGTAGACTTGTCAATATCATCAACACTCCGAGCATGATTAACAGTGGTTGGTTGATTCCCCCCTTGTTTATTTTTCTTCTTCTTCTTAGCGACCTGGTTACTAACATCAAGGATTTCACCAGGAAAAGAAGAAGAAAGGGAATAAGATACAACGAGCGAAGAAGGAAAAGGGTCAACATGAGGTTGATGTTCTTGGGGTGGAGGACTTGAATTTGAAGAACCAAGAGAATTTGGGATCACCAGAGTGGAAATCAACCAGACCATTAACCCTATGGTGAATCCAGGAAGACTCAATGTAGTAATATAGGGGGGACCAACATTTTCAAAACAAGGAAAAACAAAAGGTTCCCTGTGAAAAAGTGTTAGGATATTTAGACACTTAGGATTTAGTTAAGATCTACTTGGTATAATGTGTCATTAGGTAAAAGTGTGTTTCTTAGTGTGTTTCTTTAGTATAGATTAGTATACATTTGTAGTTAGGAAATTCGACGGTCACGATATGTTCTTGACATAGATTGATCCGACGATTCATATTCTCCTTGATCTTAATGACTACATTGATTGATGGCTTAGCACCTAATTGGTCCATTATATCTATTTAAATAGCATGGAGGGTCATTTGTAGATGATCAATTATGACAAACTCTCTTGTAAATATCTCTATAACCTGTTTCTTTTTCATTAATAAATTGCTCCAAGTGGCCATGTTGGTTGGGGTCGTGGATGTTTCTTGGTAGGGGTTTTACCACGTCAAAATATCGGTGTGTCGATAATTGATCTAGTTGAGTAATTGATTATTGAAAGTGTTTTTCCTCTGTCGGAATACCTGTGTTGTCGAACATTGTATCAGAGCAGGTTTGAAGACTCGCTCTCGTTGTAGATCGAGATCATGAAGCCAAGTTTCCTCATCTCTAGTTTATACCATTTCCGTACATTTTTGGGTTGAGAGGATTGTTCCATTGCGTCTGTAGCATTTGTTTCAATGAGGAATTCTTTTTGTTTCACTCGAAAAGGTTTTTGTTTTCCCAAGATATGACCATTTCAGTGAGATCCGAAGGTATAAAGTGTGAATACGCCCTTTTTAAAATTTTTGCAGAGTATTATTTCGGTTTATTTCAGTCTTCTATTTTGTTTTTGGCTTGCTACTCTTTTGGATCTACGTATTCTCTTTTCCCCATGCTCTGTGTGATATCGAAAAATTAGAAACATATCAGAAAGGGTGCATTTTTCGGGTAAGCTAACCAAGATCTAACCCTTGTTGACATAGAGAAGCGAAATTGTTTTCTTGTGTGAAAATATATTTTTATGAGCACGGTCTCAAAGGCCATCAACAACAACAATCCTCCTTCTAAACAATACAATATGTTTTTCACTAGATCACTTAGTTAAAAGTTTTCTTATTAAGTAAGAGGTATTGAGTTCAAGTCACATTTTTGGTTCATGCATCCATTGTAAAGTGTATTCCACTTCAAGTATAAAACTGAATCACTATAAGTAGCTTTATTTTAAGGTTATTTATTTTCGATGCAAGTTTCTTTTATAAAGTAAATTCATTGTAAAAGTGATCCCTGCTTCTTTTTATAAAAGTGGGTCACTTCATAAAACAACTTATTTGTAAAAGTGATGTTATTTGAAGGGGTATCACCACATGGACCAACTTCTACTTGCCACATGGCTCTTTGGTTACCGTTTATGCCTTTTTTTGAAAAGAGAATAAATTTCACATCCGAAGTCCATTTTCAGTGTTGATTTTTTAAAATAACCTAATTTTTCGGGATCCTTCCATCTAGAACATCAGTTTCTTTTTCTAAATCCATATTATCTACATATTTAATATGGTTTCTTCAAGTGATCTTTTGCTTACTAGAACGTATTGATTTTTCTACTTAAGCAATTAACTAGATTAGTGTTCTTTTACTTATTAAACCATTAGCACAATAACTGCATATAAAGGATCACTGAAAGAATAACATTCACAACATGCACAAGATTTACCCTCGGAAAACCCCCTAAGTGGAAAAACCCATCAAACTTCCTCAATATAGATTTTCCAACAAAGAACAATGCTTCTCTCCAAGAGAGAACTAACAAAGCAAAAGATCCTCCTCTAACCCTTGAATAGGGAAGAGTAGTGCACCACTTAACCAATATACATCCAAGAGATAAACCAAAACCCTCCACCAAGTCACCTCCTAGCTGCAGTAGTGTCTCCCTCTCAAAATTGCGCACGTTTTCTCTTGGTTGTAGAGCTAGTGAGTGAGTGTGCAAATGAACCACTGGCCTCTCTTATAAATAGTGGTTTGGCCAACCTAAAATTAGGTTTGGGCTGACTTCTTACTTTACCCTTTTATTTTATGTTTCACATGTCAAGGAGCAATAGGGCCAACTTTTACAAAGGCAGAATAGGGCCTAATTAATAAATATAATATAATAATATTCTTTAGGGTTTGTCTTGGTCAAATAAAATAAGGATGTCTTCTGAAGCTACTCAATCTTCAACACTCCCTCTTAGCAAGGAAGGTATTTTTCTTGTNGGTTCACCATGTCAACTACCAAATCTAAGTCCAAATAAGATGAGCATGCAGCGAGAGGCTCCATCTAATTAGTAATTGAAGGCATGGGACATAATGCCACATAAGTAACATGTGGTTGGGGGGATACCACTTGTATAGAAGGAGCATTCAAGGGAGTTGGATGTTCGATAGTCAAATCAGGACCAATGAACGAAAACTGGTGAATGGTCACAATGTTTTGATTATGAGATAAATTCATCACTCGAAAGAGTGTGGACACGAAAACTTTGATAGTGTAAACATAATCCCTCCCAAGGAGAAAATAAAACTCCATGGGGCCTTGGATTACCATAAAATCGATATAGATAGTTTTCCCTCCTAAGATGATGGGAATCTAAGGAAGGATCCCTAAAGGTTCATTATATCCTCTATTTAAATCCCATAGATGATGGGTCACTGACACAAACTGTGGGGAACCAATAGATGGCCAAGCATTTCAGGATTGAAAACTAACAAAATATCCTTCGTCTATAATAGTGTGATGTATCATGATATTATCACAAACCTGCAATAGGATTTGTAAAGGAAGGTAGGAAGGAAGACGAGATTCCACCAGCCTATCCCAATCAAAGGAAATTACCTCAGTACTTAGAGGAGGTTCTATTAAAACACATGAAATGTCCCCTTGTCTAGAGAAATATGAAGTGACAATAAGAACCTGAGCGGTATCCACTTCACTCTCTGAGGGAAGAGTGGGATCGATCGAGGATTGTATTGGACCGACCACTTTATTAAATTCACTCTCCAAGGGGAGAGTGGGATCAACCGAGGATGGAATCAGACCAACCACTTCATCAACCAATGGTTGGTTGGGAGAAGGTTCATGGGAAGCAACTGGAGGTTGTTTCTAGGAAATCGCAATGTCTTCCAAAAATTATGAAGCTTCATCCATACGAGGTAAAAGGTAAGTGCGGTGCATTTCTCTGCATAACCAGCAAGGAATCTTGACTTGACCCTTTTTTCCCCAAATCTGATGATTATTGGTTGATGGGTTGTCATCATCATGATGTTCAAAGGTTGGTGATGCGGGTTGTTGGGAACTCATAGACCACACTTCTAATACCTTGGGAAGGCTAGGGAAATCCATAAGAAGGTGGTCACCCTTACAAAGCCTGCAAGGGAATTTGGGCTTGCGACATGTGTNGTATGGATTCAATCTTGTTGCCACATGTATTTCTCCCGAAGTTGATGCCACTTTGTACCATTAGTTAGTTGGTATCCTCTTATAAATGACTCAGACATGTCCTGATCTTTCCTTTGTTGTTGGTATTGTTGTCTGGTCTATGAAAACACCCCATGAAATCCATTGGAAAGCAACTAAAATGATACTTTGGTATGTCTGGGGTACAGTTCAGTTTAGGATACATTACAATTCAAGGGGGCTCCTTTATTGGTTGGTTTCACTGATTTAGATCGGGCCGACGACCCTGATGATCAGAAGTCTACTACAGGTTATGTTTTCATCCTTGGTTCAAGACTTGTCACTTGGGCCTATAAGAAACAACACGATATGTCACTTTATTCAGCAGAAGTAAAGTACCGAACAATGGTAAATGAAATTCAAGAAGCCTTGTGGCTTCAATGGATCCTTTCATAGTTTGGATTTCAACGACAACATCCAACTAAACTTTGGTGCGAAAATCATAGTGCCATCAAGCTAGCCAAAGACCCAATTCAACATCAACACAACAAACACATCAAGCTACACATGCACTTAATCAGAAAGCTCATTCATGATTGAGTTATTGAAGTGTTCTTTTTCCCTACAAAAGATCAAGTTGCAGACATTTTCACAAAGTCTCTTACAGAAGATAAGTTTTCCAAAATTCGATCTATGTTAGGAGTTCATGAAGTTTTCATTAAGGGGGGATATGCTCTAATGCCTCCTTCCTTCTCCTATTGTTTCACTATTGTAAATCATTCAATCCTATCCCAATTTGTTCTTACGCGGGGA
Source organism: Picea glauca (assembly GCA_000966675.3). Taxonomy (NCBI): domain Eukaryota; kingdom Viridiplantae; phylum Streptophyta; class Pinopsida; order Pinales; family Pinaceae; genus Picea; species Picea glauca. Next base: position 9,624 of record JZKD02S1238286.1, read on the forward strand.
TGTTAGGATATTTAGACACTTAGGATTTATTTAATATCTACTTGGTCTAATGTGTCGTTAGGTAAAAGTATGTTTCTTTAGTATGGATTAGTATGCATTTGTAGTTAGGAAATTCGACGGTCATGATATGTTCCCGACATAGACTGATCTGACGATTCATATTCTCCTTTATCTTAACGACTGCATTGATCCATGGCTTAACACCCAATTGGTCCATGATATCTATTTAAAGAGAACGGAGCGTCATTTTCCGATGATCGATTGTGAGAAAATATCTTGTAAATATCTTTGTAATATTTTTATTTTGCATTAATAAATTTCTCCAGGTGTCCACATTAGGTGGGGTCGTGGATGTTTCCCCATAGGGGTTTTACCATGTCAAAATATCAGTCTGTTGAACTTTGATCTAGTTGTGTGAGTGGTTACTGAAGGTGTTCGACCTCTATTGGAATACCTATGTTGTTAAACAAAAGGGGTTCCTTGGTTGGTAGTCCCAGGAAATATTTCCATAGACATAGACTGAACCTAGGGTTTGCTAAATAAAATAGCACACACTACCAAAGTCCCTATAAGATAAGAGAAAGAAAATAAATCCCTTGTGTCAGGGAAAAAAGGAAGTAAGGATCTTCTGAAGACGAGAGATGGGACCATCAAAGAAGATATGAGAAACAATTACCCACAACTACTATGTAATGGACATCTAGAGGTGCAAGTACTAGATGCAACCAATTACCCTCCTAAGGAGCCAAAATCATGTGTTGTACGTCTGTCTCAGGTACTGACAGTACCACCACTACAATCACCTGGGAAGGTAAGCTAAGAAAAGCAACTAGGGATACCACTTCGCGCTTGGTGGTTGAGAGGAATGGTCATGGGAGAGGGATTATGTGAATGGGTAGGGAACGTAAGAAAAATGTCTTAGATCTGAATCAACTCAGATAGTGGTGTCNGTATGGATTCAATCTTGTTGCCACATGTATTTCTCCCGAAGTTGATGCCACTTTGTACCATTAGTTAGTTGGTATCCTCTTATAAATGACTCAGACATGTCCTGATCTTTCCTTTGTTGTTGGTATTGTTGTCTGGTCTATGAAAACACCCCATGAAATCCATTGGAAAGCAACTAAAATGATACTTTGGTATGTCTGGGGTACAGTTCAGTTTAGGATACATTACAATTCAAGGGGGCTCCTTTATTGGTTGGTTTCACTGATTTAGATCGGGCCGACGACCCTGATGATCAGAAGTCTACTACAGGTTATGTTTTCATCCTTGGTTCAAGACTTGTCACTTGGGCCTATAAGAAACAACACGATATGTCACTTTATTCAGCAGAAGTAAAGTACCGAACAATGGTAAATGAAATTCAAGAAGCCTTGTGGCTTCAATGGATCCTTTCATAGTTTGGATTTCAACGACAACATCCAACTAAACTTTGGTGCGAAAATCATAGTGCCATCAAGCTAGCCAAAGACCCAATTCAACATCAACACAACAAACACATCAAGCTACACATGCACTTAATCAGAAAGCTCATTCATGATTGAGTTATTGAAGTGTTCTTTTTCCCTACAAAAGATCAAGTTGCAGACATTTTCACAAAGTCTCTTACAGAAGATAAGTTTTCCAAAATTCGATCTATGTTAGGAGTTCATGAAGTTTTCATTAAGGGGGGATATGCTCTAATGCCTCCTTCCTTCTCCTATTGTTTCACTATTGTAAATCATTCAATCCTATCCCAATTTGTTCTTACGCGGGGATGTTAGGATATTTAGACACTTAGGATTTATTTAATATCTACTTGGTCTAATGTGTCGTTAGGTAAAAGTATGTTTCTTTAGTATGGATTAGTATGCATTTGTAGTTAGGAAATTCGACGGTCATGATATGTTCCCGACATAGACTGATCTGACGATTCATATTCTCCTTTATCTTAACGACTGCATTGATCCATGGCTTAACACCCAATTGGTCCATGATATCTATTTAAAGAGAATGGAGCGTCATTTTCCGATGATCGATTGTGAGAAAATATCTTGTAAATATCTTTGTAATATTTTTATTTTTCATTAATAAATTTCTCCAGGTGGCCACATTGGGTGGGGTCGTGGATGTCTCCCCATAGGGGTTTTACCATGTCAAAATATCAGTCTGTTGATCTTTGATCTAGTTGTGTGAGTGGTTACTGAAGGTATTCGACCTCTATTGGAATACCTATGTTGTTAAACAAAAGGGGTTCCTTGGTTGGTAGTCCCAGGAAATACTTCCATAGACACAGACTGAACCTAGGGTCTGCTAAATAAAATAGCACACACTACCAAAGTCCCTATAAGATAAGAGAAAGAAAATAAATCCCTTGTGTCAGGGAAAAAAAGAAGTAAGGATCTTCTGGAGACGGGAGATGGGACCATCAAAGAAGATATGAGAAACAATTACCCACAACTACTATGTAATGGACATCTAGAGGTGCAAGTACTAGATGCAACCAATTACCCTCCTAAGGAGCCAAAATCATGTGTTGTACGTCTGTCTTAGGTACTGACAGTACCACCACTACAATCACCTGGAAAGGTAAGCTAGGAAAAGCAACTAGGGATACCACTTCGTGCTTGGTGGTTGAGAGGAATGGTCATGGGAGAGGGATTATGTGAATGGGTAGGGAACGTAAGAAAAATGTCTTAGATCTGAATCAACTCAGATAGTGGTGTCACCTCGAGGAATT
>JZKD02S1238297.1:0-12345 GCA_000966675.3 Picea glauca
TGCAGTGAATATGCTTAGTCAATCCATGAGTCAGCCGAGACAAACTCACTAGATAGTAGTAAAGCATGTATTGAGATATATACGAGGCACAGTTGGATATGGCCTTAGACATGCCTCTAGTGTGAAATTGAGTTTGCAAGATATGACGATACAGATTGAGCAGAGAGTATAGTGGAATGAAAGAGCACATCCAGTTGTTTTCTTACCATGAAGTTTCCCATGGTTTCCTAATGCAGCAGGAAACAAAACTATGTGGCCTTGAGTACCACAAAGGCAGAGTATATATAGTGAGTGTGTGAAGCAATGTGGCTTCAAAATCTTCTGACATATTTACTTGACCATGAGATGGATCCTATGATGATAACCAAGAGTCATGTGTAAATATCCTTGAGAACCTTGTGTTTCCTAATGGATCGAAACACAATGAGATGAAATATACTTATATTAGAGATATGATGCAGAGGAAAATCGTACACATGAAGTACCTTCCTACACATGACAAGATTACAGACATTTTCACTAGATTAACTTGGTTAAAAATGCCTTCCTGATTGAGAGGGAGTATTGATGACTCCAACCAAAAAAAAATTTCAGAGAACATCCATGTGAGACTTGGCATAAAAAAGAATGCCTCCCTAACTGAGAGGGAGTGTTGATGAATGCAACTATGTGAGACATTCTCCATCTTACAAAAATATGATATGTGGATCATTGCAGCTATGTGATTCTTTCTCTCAGCTTACAAACCTGAGAGAAATCCCCTAAGAAGGGTACGTGGTTCCTTCCTGAGACAAATCTAGGAATGTAGAGATGACCTCCTCCATTTAGACAGCTGAGAAGAACTCCAAATGATTATCCAGTGGGAAAGGCAATCTGTTGAGTTAGATGTGTCTGTGGTTGAGCATAAGGCGAATGTGTGAAATACCAAAGTGTTGGGTGCATCGTCATGTGAACATAAATGAAGACGATGTATTAGCCTCCTCTGAGAAGCAGAGTTGACAAGAAGACTCTAGATGATTATCCTGTGTGAGGCAGTGGGAAAGAACATCTATAGAGTGGACGTGTCTATGGATGAGCACATGTGAATGAGTGAAGATCTAGTTCCTCTATGTAATGCAGTGAACCAAAGATATGAAATCCCTATGGATGTGCCCCTAGTGGATGAGAACTAGTGGGTGTATCATATCCTTTGCTATATATATTGTTCAAAAGTTAAACCTGCCTGTAACCCTAATTGTTATGTAAAGGGTGTTATCTCCTAGAATAGATCAGTCAATTTGTTCCATTTTGTAGGTGATATCATGGTCATTAATAGGATTCTATATAAAAAAAATTAGAGTTTAGAAGTGTCATGACATAGGATTTAAGACTTTATCCTAGAAATAAATTGATCCTCAAAAGGTCTTTTCAAAATTTGAGAAAAAACCTTTCAACAACTAACATCTATTTTGAAGGTGTCATTAGGTAGTGAAAGCCTCAGGTTTCAATGGTTAAAGTGTACTCCCCGTAGAAAGCAAGCCAGTGAAAGCGCTAACACGGATTTTTCTCCAATGACTCATAAACCCAAAAAGGACATGCTGGACACACATCATACAATCATTATGGAAACCTAATGGAAGCAAATTATGATGATACTGTTTCATCACGTTTTAGCAGGACATCATGATGGATCGTGCACATGTATTTCATGCAACAATTAATGAGGGTTTGATGTGATGAACTCTAAATCATCATTGGAGACAAAGGATAAATTAACAGCCATCCGACAACATCAAATCACCATTTCTTATTTTGAACTCGCAGTGTTCAAGATTTCTATAATGAGGTTTCATATTTCAATTAACAACACATGGTCATTTTCACCAGCACCGGCCTTTTCCTCATCAAAAAGATTACTATGTCAACCGTGTGCAAATCAACCGATGATCAAGTCATAGATGGTGAGGAAGCAAGGAGGGTTACTTTTGAGGACGGAGTTAGATAATTTATCCTTTCTGTAGTCTTATCCAGAGGTGAAGAAGCAATTCTCAGACGTAGGTTGTATGGCATATGTGGAAAGGTTGCAGGAAGGTTATCACTAGGCAACAACAGAAGTCTTTGCAAAGTCATACGATGGAAAGAAAGCTACCGTGGGCTCTTTGGAAATGATAATTGATGAAGCTGTCATCGCTTTAGCAACTGGCTTACCTAGAACAGGCTAAAGTTGGTTTAAAATGACAGTGACCAAGAACTTGGATTTTAGGGTATACCTCAAGACAAAATTTTGAGGCATAACCTGGAAGAAAAGCATCCCTATTTCTTACCTGGAAGATGAATGACAAGATCTGTTCAAATCTATTCAATTATACTTAAACTTAGAAGGCAGGTATGACAAGTTAATGTTATATCATTTCAGACTTCTAGATCACTTCACAGGGAAGGTCCTTCTGAATTTGCCTTTCTTCCTTTATAAGAGCCTAACGAAAGTGTGTAAGAAGATCAAAGTTGAACCTTTAAACATAAAAAATTCCCTTTGCCATTATGGCCTGATTAAAATAATCATTTTGGAAGAACTGAGACGAAGAGAAAGAACTTGGTAGCACTTTCTTTTCTGGGAGGGTTTTGAGACCCAAACTCAACCTATAAATGAAAAGAAGAAAGCAGGCAAAAAGTAGTCAATTCCTCAGAGCAGCTCAAGGAGTAGGAGAGCTCTCCCAAAACCACCATAGGACAAAAATTCTAGCATAAATCCCAAAAAAGATAAAAATAAACTAGATTTTGAAAAAAACTCAAAGCAATCCACAGTGAAAAAGACAAATGTTCTGAATTTTCCTTACACAAATTCAGATACAGATCCATAAAAAGAAGATGAAAGTCTAGCTATCAAAAGTCCAGAGCACTCCATGGAAATTGCATAGGATTATGAATCTTTTACTCCCAAAGATGAAGGTGAAACCTCAAGAAATAAGAAATCAAATAAATCACAAAAGATTAAGGAGCTGAAAGAAGTAATAGCACAACAAGAGGTTCTGGAAAGGGTGATAAAGGCAAGATATAAAGCCTTATCATAGAATTTTGCAAAAACAAATGCAACTTTTGAGAAGCTAGCACGTGAAAGAATTAAAGACAAAAAGAAGAAGAAAATCACAAAAGATTATAATAGCTTATGGTGGTTAGATAAGCATTTGAAGAGGAAAATCAAAAAATTGAAGGAAAAGATTAACACACATCTAGATTTATAGGTTCTGGCCTAATGTAATGCCCCCGTCCATCAACCCCATGGCCGGGCCAACGCTACTACGTGGAAAAGAACTTCTGGAACACATTATGCACTCTAATGAACTTAAAACACTTAATTACAGTTAAACACAGAATTACTACTGGAATTTCAGAGTTAATAGAAATAAAAATAATTCACATGCACAACAAAATACATGATAACATTGCAAGAATCATAGGTATGCAATTTAATTAATTACAGAATTAAAAAACATAGTGACACTTATCTTTGAAATTGTCATGCACCACCAACTACGTGTAAACCTTCCACGAACCTCCAAGCCTTAGACCATGCTACTCATCACTCTCAGCAGTAGGTCACCCCAGAGCTGGGACTAAGCTCCACCGGGTAAGGAAACCTAGGCTAGGTAAGGTTTATAAGAAGAATACACATAAAAGAAGGAGGATTCTCTCCCAGGAACCACTTATTCCCAATACCCATAGACTCTCCTTCCCCACATGTCTGTCCCACCCCAGGAGTATACACCTTCTCTGTCACCTAGACAGTCCTTTGGCTACTAACCTCCCTTGCCTTGGGCTTCAGTAACAGACCGGATCGGAAATCTCTGAGCTTTGTGGCAGATATAGGGTTCCTTCCAGGATCTCTCTCCTTCCTCCGCGCACTCTCTCACATGGAGAGAGTCGCTCACAGGATTGGTAAAACCTGCCTCTTCAACAACAAACTCCTCCCTCACCTGGAGAGAGGTTACACACAAGTCATACAACCAGTTTCCTTAATCTCATTCCAGTACAAAGTAGAAAAACAACAAGGCTCATCAAAGAACATACAACAGTAGCAAACCACACCTAGCCAAGAACTGCATGGCCACCACAGTCAACTAGGACAACAAACACAGGTTTCCCAAATAGATGAAAGGCAGACACTTCAACCCAACTAGGCTCAACAATTACGGGACATTTGGTTTTCTCAACCATCCATACAGAACAAACTCATGGTTATGGGTTTTGGGGATGTGTGATAAGAAATCCACATGAAGTTTGAACACAAACTCGATGGTTTTGACAGAGGGTGTACCAGCTCCTCCAGAAATCAACACAGGCCTTTTTGGTTTCAGAGTTTCATGAGGGTATTCTTGCAGAGGTCATACAAGATTCCCAGTTCAGACAGTCGACGGTAGAATGGAGAAGGAACCCCCATCATGGCTAAACTCAACAGTTTAACTGCATGCGCCTGGGTTGACACTTGTCACCCATGAAGCTCATTCCTTCCCATTTGGAAGTCACTCATCCTTCCAAAGATATTAGTATAAAACATCACATTTACACAACTTTGGAATAGTAATAATTTAATATTATTCTGAAGGGTTTAAGCCCCCTCATCTTAGCCCCTCTTCCAACCTCTCAGCCCCCTCTCCCTTACCCAGGCTTTGTGGATGCTTAGTCACCCATCACTCATTCATATTCATCAGTCTGCACGCAGAGATGTTTTGTATTAATACTATGCATAATTACATGTACAAAAGAATCAGGCTCCTGGACTTCAACACTTAGGCTCCCTGGCCTAATAACACATAATCCCACTAGCTTATATGACTTGGCTCACCAGCCTATAAAACATAATTACAATTCATAATGAAAAATTTATACTTCATAAACATGATTTACAACAAGGCTCAGCCTTGGGGACATTACAATCCCCTCCCCTTATTTTTTCACTATCCTCAGTGCAACTTCACACTGCATCTGCAAGCTTTTCAAAATTTTCATAAAGATGCGAGTACTCTGCCCGCATAACATCTTCATGCTCCTATGTCGCATCCTCAGGACAGTACCAGGTCCACTGGACCTTTACAAGCCTTATAGCTCGATTCCAGAGATGCTTTTTTTTCCTGTCCAATGTGCGCACAGGATGCACTTGCAGGACAACTTCTTGTTCCACCTGAATCACATTCCAATCGATAACATGATTAGCATCTTGTATATATTTCTTAAGCAATGAAACATGAAACACATTATGTACAGTCATGGATGCAAGTAATGAAATCATATATGAAACTGTCCCAATCCTTTCCAGGATTTCAAATGGCCCACAAAATCTGGCTACCAACTTGGCGCAACTTCCCAGCTTCAGGGAACTCCTGTTATCTTTCACTTTCAGGAAAACATGATCACCCACTTTGAACTCTCTATGGGTTCTATTCTTCTCAGCATAACTTTTCTGCATGTCCTAGGCAGACTTCAAATTCTACTTATTTTTTATCGTTTGGTCCTCCATCTCCTTGAGTAACTCTAGCCCAACTACTGTTCTATCAGCTGGATTATCCCAGCTCACTGGAGTATTACACTTTCTTCCATAAAGTGATTCAAATGGGATCATATTCAAAATGCATGATACCCATTGTTGTAGGTGAATTCTACCAAGTTTAGGTAGTCTTCCCATCTTGATGGTTTGTCCATCACATACATTCTTAGTATGTCTTATATTACTCTGTTCACCCTCTCTATCTGTCCATCAGACTCAGGATGATAAGCTGCACTAAAGTTCAGATTCATTCCAAATCCTTTGAAAAATCCTTTCCATAAATTCAAGGTGAATTTTGGGTCTCTGTCAGACATAATCGTTTTAGGAATTATGTGCAATCATGCCACTTCCCTTATGAAAATATCAACAACATCTATTGCCTTGTGAGTAGTTTTTAGTGGAATAAAATAGGCATATTTTGTAAGCTTGAACACCACCAACATGATCGAATCATGCATCTTGGCTATTCTGGGCAATCCCGTTATAAAATCCATCATTACTACTTCCCACTTCCACTCAGGAATGGGTAAAGGTTGCAACAACCCTGTTGGGTGCCTATGCTCAGCTTTAACTTTCTAGAACTCCATACATCTGGCGATGTATTCAATGATCTCTCTCTTCATACCTAGCCAAAAGTAATGGCTCTTGACCNGGAGAGAATCGCTCACAGGATTGGTAAAACCTGCCTCTTCAACAACAAACACCTCCCTCACCTGGAGAGAGGTTACACACAAGTCATACAACCAGTTTCCTTAATCTCGTTCCAGTACAAAGTAGAAAAACAACAAGGCTCATCAAAGAACATACAACAGTAGAAAACCACACCTAGCCAAGAACTGCATGGCCACCAAAGTCAACTAGGACAACAAACACAGGTTTCCCAAATAGATGAAAGACAGACACTTCAACCCAACCAGGCTCAACAATTATGGGACATTTGGTTTTCTCAACCATCCATACATAACAAACTCATGGTTATGGGTTTTGGGGATGTGTGATAAGAAATCCACATGAAGTTTGAACACAAACTCGATGGTTTTGATAGAGGGTGTACCATCTCCTCCAGAAATCAACACAGGCCTTTTTGGTTTCAGAGTTGCATGAGGGTATTCTTGCAGAGGTCATACAAGATTCCCAGTTCAGACAGTCGACGGTAGAATGGAGAAGGAACCCCCATCATGGCTAAACTCAACAGTTTAATTGCATGCGCCTGGGTTGACACTTGTCACCCATGAAGCTCGTTCCTTCCCATTTGGAAGTCACTCATCCTTCCAAAGATCTTAGTATAAAAAATCACATTTACACAACTTTGGAATAGTAATAATTTAATATTATTCTCAAGGGTTTAAGCCCCCTCAGCTTAGCCCCTCTTCCAACCTCTCAGCCCCCTCTCCCTTACCCAGGATTTGTAGATGCTTAGTCACCCATCACTCATTCATATTCATCAGTCTACACGCAGAGATGTTTTGTATTAATACTATGCATAATTACATGTACAAAATAATCAGGCTCCCGGCCTTCAACATTTAGGCTTCCTGGCCTAATAACACATAATCCCACTAGCTTATATGACTTGGCTCACCAGCCTATAAAACATAATTACAATTCATAATGCAAAAATTATACTTCATAAACATGATTTACAACAAGGCTCAGCCTTGGGGACATTACAATCCCCTCCCCTTATTTTTTCACTATCCTCAGTGCAACTTTACACTGCATCTGCAAGCTTTTCAAAATTTTCATAAAGATGCGAGTACTCTACCCGCATAACATCTTCATGCTCCTGTGTCGCATCCTCAGGACAGTACCAGGTCCACTGGACCTTTACAAGCCCTATAGATCGATTCCAGAGATGCTTTTTTTTCCTGTCCAATGTGTGCACAGGATGCACTTGCAGGACACCTTCTTGTTCCACCTGAATCACATTCCAATCGATAACATGATTAACATCTTGTATATATTTCTTAAGCAATGAAACATGAAACACATTATGTACAGTCATGGCTGCAAGTAATGAAATCATATATGCAACTGTCCCAATCCTTTCCAGGATTTCAAATGGCCCACAAAATCTGGCTACCAACTTGGCGCAACTTCCCAGCTACTCCTGTTATCTTTCACTTTCAAGAAAACATGATCACCCACTTTGAACTCTCTATGGGTTCTATTCTTCTCAGCATAAATTTTCTGCATGTCCTAGGCAGACTTCAAATTCTACTTATTTTTTATCATTTGGTCCTCCATCTCCTTGAGTAACTCTAGCCCAACTACTGTTATATCAGCTAGATTATCCCAGCTCACTAGAGTATTACACTTTCTTCCATAAAGTGCTTCAAATGGGCTCATATTCAAAATGCATGATACCCATTGTTGTAGGTGAATTCTACCAAGTTTAGGTAGTCTTCCCATCTTGATGGTTTGTCCATCACATACATTCTTAGTATGTCTTATATTACTCTGTTCACCCTCTCTATCTGTCCATCAGACTCAGGATGATAAGCTGCACTAAAGTTCAGATTCATTCCAAATCCTTTGAAAAATCCTTTCCATAAATTCAAGGTGAATTTTGGGTCTCTGTCAGACATAATCGTTTTAGGAATTATGTGCAATCATGCCACTTCCCTTATGAAAATATCAACAACATCTATTGCCTTGTGAGTAGTTTTTAGTGGAATAAAATAGGCATATTTTGTAAGCTTGAACACCACCAACATGATCGAATCATGCATCTTGGCTATTCTGGGCAATCCCGTTATAAAATCCATCATTACTACTTCCCACTTCCACTCAGGAATGGGTAAAGGTTGCAACAACCCTGTTGGGTGCCTATGCTCAGCTTTAACTTTCTAGAACTCCATACATCTGGCGATGTATTCAATGATCTCTCTCTTCATACCTAGCCAAAAGTAATGGCTCTTGACCACTGCTACTGTTTTCTAATATCTAGGGTGCTCTGCATAAGGCACATTATGCATCTCCTACAAAATCATTTGTTTCAAGCACTAGACATTGGGTACAAAATTTTTGTTCTTGTACAATAGTATTACATCTATTTCCAATTTATAAATTTTCATCTTCTGTGGTGTCTTACCCTGCTGTATCTTGGCTACCAATTCTCTATACTGCAGATCTACATTTGCAACCTCCATAACTCTTCTTTTAATATCAGTCTGATACATGCTAATGGTTGTAGAATGTAATTCATGCACCCTCTTGTTGAGTGCACCAACCACTTTATTCTCCTTTCCTTTGATATGCTTGATCTCAAAGTCATACTCACACAGAAATTCCAGCCACCTACTTTGTCTAGCATTTAAGGTTGGTTGATCAAAAAAATATTTCAGAACGTTATGGTATGTTTTAAGTTCAAACCTCCTTCCCATGAGGTAATTCCTCCATTTATTTAGAGCATGAACTATGGCTACCAACTCCAAGTCATGGGTTGCATAGTTCTTCTCGTGCTCTTTTAATTTCCTAGACTCATAACAGATTAAGAATCCATTCTGACTGAGGACCCCTCCCAGTCCTTCTTTGCATGCATCAGTGCATACTATGAAATATGCATTTGGATCTGCAATCCTTAGGATTGGAGCACTGGTTAACAACTGCTTCAATCGCTGGAAACTTTCCTCACATCCCTTTGTCCAGTGAAACTGTTTCCCCCACATGGGCTACAAATAATTGATAGCCTTTTCTGTAGCACTTCTTCAGCTGCATTGCTGATATTTCTCTAACAGTAATAGCTCTAGGAATTCCTTGGATGGCTCTCTGATTCCTTTCTTCATGTAAGCAAGTGGATGACTTGTTCTGACAGTCCAAGATGGCATGGTGCTGGTCTAACCAGTCCATCCCAATTAGACATTCATAAGAGCCTAATGGCAGAATGTTCAAATTGAACTTCGTGCTCAGTCCATTCATGTCTACAGGATAGTACTTGACTAACTCTGTGACTTTCCTCTTGGTTCCTGTAGCTAGTTTCACTAACCAAGACTTTTCATGTTTTCTTCTTATCAAATGNTCATATTCAAAATGCATGATACCCATTGTTGTAGGTGAATTCTACCAAGTTTAGGTAGTCTTCCCATCTTGATGGTTTGTCCATCACATACATTCTTAGTATGTCTTATATTACTCTGTTCACCCTCTCTATCTGTCCATCAGACTCAGGATGATAAGCTGCACTAAAGTTCAGATTCATTCCAAATCCTTTGAAAAATCCTTTCCATAAATTCAAGGTGAATTTTGGGTCTCTGTCAGACATAATCGTTTTAGGAATTATGTGCAATCATGCCACTTCCCTTATGAAAATATCAACAACATCTATTGCCTTGTGAGTAGTTTTTAGTGGAATAAAATAGGCATATTTTGTAAGCTTGAACACCACCAACATGATCGAATCATGCATCTTGGCTATTCTGGGCAATCCCGTTATAAAATCCATCATTACTACTTCCCACTTCCACTCAGGAATGGGTAAAGGTTGCAACAACCCTGTTGGGTGCCTATGCTCAGCTTTAACTTTCTAGAACTCCATACATCTGGCGATGTATTCAATGATCTCTCTCTTCATACCTAGCCAAAAGTAATGGCTCTTGACCGCTGCTACTATTTTCTAATATCTAGGGTGCCCTGCATAAGGCACATTATGCATCTCCTACAAAATCATTTGTTTCAAGCACTAGACATTGGGTACAAAAATTTTGTTCTTGTACAATAGTATTCCATCTATTTCCAATTTATAAATTTCCATCTTCTGTGGTGTCTTACCTTGCTGTATCTTGGCTACCAATTCTCTATACTACAGATCTACATTTGCAGCCTCCATAACTCTTCTTTTAATATCAGTCTGATACATGCTAATGGTTGTAGAATGTAATTCATGCACCCTCTTGTTGAGTGCATCAACCACTTTATTCTCCTTTCCTTTGATATGCTTGATCTCAAAGTCATACTCACACAGAAATTCCAGCCACCTACTTTGTCTAGCATTTAAGGTTGGTTGATCAAAAAAATATTTCAGAACGTTATGGTATGTTTTAAGTTCAAACCTCCTTCCCATGAGGTAATTCCTCCATTTATTTAGAGCATGAACTATGGCTACCAACTCCAAGTCATGGGTTGCATAGTTCTTCTCGTGCTCTTTTAATTTCCTAGACTCATAACAGATTAAGAATCCATTCTGACTGAGGACCCCTCCCAGTCCTTCTTTGCATGCATCAGTGCATACTATGAAATATGCATTTGGATCTGCAATCCTTAGGATTGGAGCACTGGTTAACAACTGCTTCAATCGCTGGAAACTTTCCTCACATCCCTTTGTCCAGTGAAACTGTTTCCCCCACATGGGCTACAAATAATTGATAGCCTTTTCTGTAGCACTTCTTCAGCTGCATTGCTGATATTTCTCTAACAGTAATAGCTCTAGGAATTCCTTGGATGGCTCTCTGATTCCTTTCTTCATGTAAGCAAGTGGATGACTTGTTCTGACAGTCCAAGATGGCATGGTGCTGGTCTAACCAGTCCATCCCAATTAGACATTCATAAGAGCCTAATGGCAGAATGTTCAAATTGAACTTCGTGCTCAGTCCATTCATGTCTACAGGATAGTACTTGACTAACTCTGTGACTTTCCTCTTGGTTCCTGTAGCTAGTTTCACTAACCAAGACTTTTCATGTTTTCTTCTTATCAAATGCAAACTTTCTACCAATATAAGGTCTATATAACTATGGCTAGACCCTGAATCAACTAAAATAGTAAATGGTTGGTTTTTTATCATACCTTCTACTTCAATCATGTGCAACTGATACTCAACTTTCTTGTTGTCCAGGGCTACATAGATCCTTGGAATTCTACGGCCCATGTCCTCCATTATTTCAGCTTGCTGAACATTGTGGAGAACTCTTACTTTATCATTTCTGTGGGGGAAATCTATGTACCTATGGTTTTCTTTACAACCCCAACATTCCATAGGTGGCGGCCTTGACATTTTCCCACTCACTTCAACCTTCCTGGGCTCTCTAAGAGATGATTGTTCTTGAGGGTTGTTTCTGAAAAAGGGTGGTCTATCTCCCTTCTGCCTCTGTTCTTTCTTGAACTTTTTCTGGTCATCCCAAGCCTTCCAAAAGATAGGATTTTCTCTTTGTTGTTCAAATAAGCACTTCACTCTTCTTATCATTTCTTCCATAGTATTTGGGTCATCATACTAAATATTATCCCCAATAGGAGGCGGTAATCCACTCAGGTACCTCTGAATCTTGACAGACTCATCTTTGATGAATGGAACATACTTCAGTAATTCCAAAAACTTTCATTCATTCTCATCAATGGTCTTATTGTCTAGCTTGAGTTCAAAGAACTCTTTCATCTTTCTATCATAATATCTTTTAATTAAGTATTTTCTCTCGAAATACCTCTTGAATTATTGCCATGTGATGTCCCTTTCCCTGATGTGTTGCACCTTCACAAGTTGATCCCACCACATGGATGCCTTTCCCTTCAGTTGATACATGGAAATCCTTCCCTCTGCATGAGAGGAATAATTATGCAGTTGAAAGTATTTCCTCATACCCAACAACCAAGTTTCAGAATCTTCCTCCTTATTATGTTCTCCATTGAATGTTGGAGGCTTGATCTTGTTCATTTCCCCTTTCAATTCATCCATCCCAGATCTCCTGTGATTTCTGGTAAGATATGGGCTTAAACTACTCTATGCTTCCCTACTGGAATGCTTTGGGCAGTGACAACAATGTCTACCGACACTCCTTGATCTTCTTTTCCTCTCAGGGGTCCTGCGACTCTCTGTCTTGCTTGAGTCACTCTC
>JZKD02S1238308.1:0-12345 GCA_000966675.3 Picea glauca
TGTGTGTTTGTCCCCTAGGGTTTTAAAATCAGCAAAATTTATAATAAATGCAAGAATATAAGACTACAACTATTCAATTAAGAAGTTTTGCAGAAAAAACACTTACATATCATGAAGAAATAACATTGCAAACCCTAGTTATAAACCTTCCTTCAAGAGAAATGCCAAAATATGCCAAGAAAATCCTTCCTTCAACAAGTGCGCCTTACTTAAAAGACCAAATACCCAACAAGGGTGCAAAAATCAGATCTCACTATGAGAGTGAGTTGTGTGTTATGTCAAAATGAGGGAARAACTCCTCAATATATACTGTATCATGACCTTTAATTAAATTTAGGTCATTAAAAATAGCTGAGAAGGCTACAAACCAAAATTATACTGTTTTTACATTAAATTGTCAAATCAAAGCCCTAACTGAGCATAAGCAAGATGTCAAGCCCTATTGAGGGAGACGTTAGCCCCTTTTTGGGGCAAATGCAACACAAAATGACAAAACATTGGCCCTCCAAACCATGCCACATGTGTTAGCTGCCTTGTCAAATTGTCACACGCTTAGGGTGATGTCAATGGCTCCTAGGTGACGTCCTGGGCCATCCAAGGGAAACGTTCTACTGGAAGTGGGTCAACCCCCCTAGGCCGGGCTCAACCAAAGTGCCCCTGATCGAACGTCCTTCTTCTTCTCAGGTGCAAAATCTCGGTCAAACACTGTCTTGTCTCTACCCTTGATGGGGTCCCAACAACCATTTGATGGGCTCTTCAGCCCCATGGAGGTCCAAACTAATCATCTCCCCATGTGTACTGGTCCACGTGGTACCTGTCCGTCGGGCATGGTCCTGCACATCAAAAACGTTGCCCTCCATGTGCTCATTAGTCACAGGGATCATAACAATGTTAATCACGTCTCATCATTAATATTATCAGACATATGCATAAAAACCCTTATATATCATCCAATAGCTCAAAGACATTACAAAGACCTACAATACAAGGCTGAAGAAAAAGAAAAGGCACCCTATTGGGCTAGTATCCATAAGGAAAGAAAAGTCTCCAAGGGGTATCATCCAAGCCATGTAAAACGAGGTGATGTGGATAAGGGATGTCTAGACATACAGGTAGAGTGAGAGATAGGGATGCATGATATTACCTGTGGGTACCTTTGTAGAAGGCGAGCTGTACCTGTCATGGATGCAATTTTTCCAAGCCCTTTCTTGCCTTTATTCTTTCTTTTCTTTATTTGCTTTTTCTTTTTATTTGAAGGGCTAAGTAGAGGACACTGCCTTGGCGTGGTGACTAAAGCTGACAATGTTACCCACAAGCACTTTCACAGAGATGATAAGGCTGGCTCGTGACGAGACCCTCTTTCCCTTGGCCATGCAACCAAAGGTCATTGCCCTGGCGTGGTGACCAGATAGTGGCAATGTCATGCTGTTAGGTACCCATGAACATAATAGGCCGGCTCGTGATGAGACCCCCTATCCTCTTGGCTAGTTCTTGTTTTGTTATTTTTCTTCGAGTCCCTCTTGTTTCTTGCTAAGAGGCTTTTTATGTGCTCACCGTAGAGCGCATGAGAACCTCAACATCTCTGGCATAACCTGCAGACCTGCTCAACTCAATAGGGGCATCAGTAACAAAGATGGGGTGGTATTGCCACCCCGCTTATATAGACACTGAAAATAATCAACAATGCAAAGCAAACTACTTACCTACACTTACCTTTGGCTGGATGTTTGGTGTAGTCAAATAACCAATGAAGCCAATCCAACAATGTTCCACAATACCTGCCTTTGTGCTTCATCATAAACCAAAACAGTGACAAATCAAGCACAAAANAGACCTTAGATGGCAGCCTCATAGGACCTCAGATATTTCAACAACTTACTGTTTCTTCTTGCGCAGGAACTTCGAGGACTTTGGTGTTTTCAGCATGCATTTCGGTCTCATCCTCAGGAATTACCCTTTCTTCTTCAGTTATGCAGCACGGAAGGTCTAATTCTTTCGGGAATCCCATTCCTCCTTTATCTGAATCATACGACAAGGTGTCATCGGAAACCTGAAATGGAAAACAACTAACCTCATCTTTCTTTTGTTGTGCAGGAGAAAAGGGCTCTTGGATTGCTTCATCAGAGGGATGGGCACAGGTTGATACTTCATCATTCTGCTTAGGTTCCGTCCCCTCAGCCATGTCTTCAACAATCTCATGTCGAAAGATGGTTTGTTCCCCTTCTTCTTGGAAATTATCAACGAAGTTCTCATGGGAAAACAAACTTTCCATACTAAAAGTACCTGAGGTGCAAAGGTCTTTTATCCTGGATAAAGAGATGTTTCGTTCGATTCTTTTAGCCATGCTGTAAGCTTCATCGAGCGTCCTTGGTTCCCTTTTACTGAGGGGCAAGCCTAGGTGTGCGAGGATTGCATGGGTATAGAGATGGACAATATACTTTTCTTCAGGATGATGGCTTTTAGGAATTTGACATAAAGTGCCCTCAAACCTACTCTGGAAGTCAAATAGGGTTTCATTCTCAGCTTGTCTTATTTGCTCAAATCTTTTTAGCAGTACTGAGATGTCTCCCAATCTTATGCCCCATTCTTTGAGAAAGACTTCTTCTAGCTGGTTCATGGAGGTGATGCTAGCATCGGGAAGATCATCATACCATCTTTTAGCATTCCTGTGAAGAGTGGTGGGAAAAATTTTCATCACTACATCTTCGGCATCATCATCGACAGGATGGAGTCCAAAATAAGAATAAAAATCATTCATATGAAAGTCAGCCCTTTCCCCATCGCTACCAGTGAATTTAGGGAGCCATCTTTCTTCTATCGGGGGCATTTGTCATGGGTATCCAGGGATTTTGCTCATGTCTAAAGGTTTATAATTCTCGGGATCCCATTGTGAAGTCATTGTTGTCTTCGTCATCAGTGGAGTTGCCAGATAATTTTCTTGAAACTATCAAAAGATAAGGGAAAACACCCTTGTGGAGTCACCAGGTAAGCTTGTAAGATAAGGCATCTAGAGGCAAGGCTTACCGAAAAGATTTGTCGTTTGAGAAGAATTGACTCAGTGTTCCGCGACAACGACGCCAAAATGTTATTGCACAGTTTGTAGCTAGGTCAAATCGCTAGAGGATAGAGGCCAAACTGGCGTAACAGGAACCTACCCCACCCAATGTCACCTCAATGGGGAGGTTCTTTCTCTTTAGGGAGGTTAGGCCCTGGGGAGACGTCCCCGATAACCTGGGGTTTTGAAGAGGCAAAGGTATAAAGGTCAAAGTAAAAGTCCCTCCTCACAGGTTACCACCAAGATCAGATAGTTCGGCTAAACAATCAATAATGAAGTGTAGCCCCAAATGAGAACACCTGCCCGGAGCAAAACAATATATGTAGGCTATAATTCAATGGGTTAGTACTTCATATAACTATCTGATGTCAATAGATTAGCAATTATAACAATATATATCAATGAGATCAACGTTTATAAATATAGCAATGGAGTAATATCAATTCATCAATAAATATTGAGATGATGTAGCCAAAAATGTATTTAATCAATCCCTTACTCAATAAATGCTCTTAACCATCATCTAATTGCTTATCAACAGAAAGTGCTGCGTCAAGATGGAATAACCAAGTATGACGTCAGCGTTATTAGNCCGGTGGCAAACCAAAACCTATGGGTATAAGCTTGCTAGGGCACCCTGTCAATCCCCTCAACAATGGTCAAGTGGGTTAATGTAAGATCCAAGCAGTGGTTAGAAATAAAAGGAGTAAGATGGATATATCTAAAGGTTATAATGATCAAAAGTGACACATACCATGATACCTGGACCAATTACCTCATGGAGCAAGAGTCTTTTCTGATACAAGTCCAAGCCAAAGGTGATGGATGCTGCTGCTGCTGACAAGATGAGTCTGATGAAAGAGAAAAAGGATGGGCCCTCCAGGGCCATGCTCATGTCAATCCTGCTCTTGGTACTCCATGTCTAGGACCTGTGGTCCTCGAGACATGATCTCTTAGTTATCCCTAGAAATCGGGGATACCACGGACTATCTATTTTGGTGGTGATCTGTGAAGGAGGAAACTTGTCATTGTCTGATTATCCTTTAGCCTCTTGAAAACCCCAGGTCATTGGGGATGTCTCCCTTGGGCCTGACCTCCCTAAAGAGAAAGAACCTCCCCATCATGGTGACATTGGGTGGGATAGGTTCCTGTTACGCCAGTTTGGCCTCCTACTTTATAGCCTTTCTTCCTAGCTACAAACTATGCGATAACAGATTCCATTGAACATATAAATATGAGCACTCGACGAGGCTTCTTCACTAGGAGGATGACTGGAATTGCCCCCTGCTAGAGGGGCAGGGGCTTGAGCAACGATGGGCTGCTGCTGAGGAAAAGGTTGTGTCAACACAGCGGGTTGGGAATTTCCTTTGAAAAGTTTTGCAACTTCGTCACGATGAGGGCAGTCTCGAGTGTAATGATCATTACCACAAATGAGACACGGGAATTTCATTTTTCGCTCTGGTTGTTTTTTAGGAGCAGGCGGTGGAGTTTGTGTTTTTGGATTTTCATTATTATTATTATACTTTTTGGGTTTATTTTTCGTTTTCTTCTTTCCCCCGGATTGTTGTGAAGAGGCAGATTGGACTGCATTCACCTCAGAGATTTGAGTCGGGGGGGAAGTAGAGGAGAGTGAAGTTGAACCAATAACGAATGCAGAAACAGAGCGATTAACCGAGCCGACCGACGGTGATGAAGATTGGGTTTTGACGACAGCGATGACTCAATCCGCGTGAGCCGTGGAAGATGGTTTGGATGGATCAGTGGACTTTCGGGGAGCATTTGGTATCAACTCATACAACGTACCAGATTGGGAATAAGCGAAATCCAAGTACTGAGCGCAAGCAATGGCTTCTTCCTCAGTGACAACACCACCCATGGCGACGTCACGAGCAATTGGGGGTAAAAGAGATTTAGTAAACCATTCGGCCAATAACTGGTCAGGAATGGTCGCTTTAATCAACCTTTGCCGTCTTCTCCACTCATGAATGTGATCAAAGATATGTACGGAGTTCGTCTGACGAAGTGAGGTTAAGAGTTTCGTACTAGTCTCGTAATGGATGGGTAATTGAAAATGCGTAAGAAAAGCCATAGCTAGGGAGTTGAAATCTTGAAAGGTACCACGTTGAAGTTCAATGTACCATTTGGCTGCTGAGCCCGTGAGTGTGCGTTGGAAAAGACTCAACCGTATAGAATCATTCATCAACGAGTTTGATGAACACCATAGATGAACTATCATAACATGGTTGTTCGGGTCTTCGCCAGGTTTACCGTCAAATTTAGGGATGTCAGAAGGTAATTTAGCAGGAATTACTGGCCAAAAAGGAAAATGTAGTATGGGATCATTTGTCAACCGAGATAAGTYTGGTAGATCTAGCGTGGCGAGGAACACTAGTTGTGGGTTAACCTGAGGGTGATACTGATGCGACATGGGGACASCAGTGTGGCCATAAATTGGTTGAGGTGGATAATTGTATCCAGTAGGCCCTCCCATATATGGCTGTTGTTGGCCGGTATAGGTAGGATTCGATTGTTGTTGAGGAACGTTCATGAACGAAGGGAAACCCAGTTGGTTCTGAGGAGGATAAGTCAGTTGATTAGGTTGTGGTGGATAAACAGTCTGCCCTTGAGGAGGGTAAACAGTTTGTCCCTGTGGAGGGTAAACAATTGACACTTGGGGAGGATAAGATTGTTGTCCTTGAGAACCCCAAGTGGGATTTGGGACACTCGGATAAGGTTGTCCAAAATATAATCCAGAAGGAACAGGATTTGGTATTCCTCCTTGTGGGTTATGGTATGATTTCTCTCCTTGGTAAGGTTGATGAAATGTACCTCCTTGGGGTGCTCCCCAGGATTGTGAATGGTTTCCAGCAAAAGGGGGTTTCCCCCCTGCCATAGGTTGAGTGACAACTGGGGTTTGACCAATAAAAGGGGGTTGTCCCCCAGCAGGTATGTGCAATGGTGGCTGTCCCCCAGGAGGAACAGGCCCACTAGATGATGGTTGCCCCCCAGTCAAGATTTGTCCCGCAGTTGAGTGTGTGTGTATAGGGTTATGCATTCTCTGATGTATAGGTGTTCCAACAGGATTTTGTGGAACATAAGGAGCTGAAGTGTGAAAAGGTGTAGTGGTGGGAGTAACGGTCGAAGTACCTTGCGTTACGACTCCAGCGTTATGTTGGGTTTGTGATGATGTAGCAGTAGGATTGACTACTTGTTTGATGGGGCGATCAATAGTCTGACTGGACGGTTCTGCCTCGGCAGCAACAACAACAGAGGCAAGAGGGTCAAGAGGGTCAAGAGGTGGTCGACTAAAGTTGAAATGTTTGTAAAGATCACGTCCCGATGGAGTTCTCCATATGGAACAAACAGGTGTCTGTTGTGGATTTACCATGCTAGTAGATCGGACATGAGTCATGTACTCATCATAAACATGTTGTATGTCTTCCATGGAACTTCCTCTTCTATTACATTACCGAACGAGTCCAATCGAACAAGGAGTGGCTCGATAGGACCTTCTGACACAGGGATAGTATGAGGAATGGGATCCTCAACCGTAACCAAGGCGCTTTCATGATTTTCTAACAAAGGAGTAGCAACGCTCCTAGCGTATGAGTGATATTCTTCTCCTTCACGGTAAATGTCTTCAGGTGAATTAGGAGGTAAGGGTTCGTAGCCTTTCGGAGGCAACCCTTGCATCCTACGTTATCTACGAAGACCTTTATCGTCTACAGTCTCAATCTTGAAAAATGATTAAGTAAACAAACAACACACGCTAAAAATCTAGAAGAACCAACAAGCAAACAAAACCTTCTCTCAATGATCGTACTAGTTGGTGATGAAATCCAACATCGCATGACTAAATCGAGAAGGGGCTAGGATATGAGCGGGTGGAAGAGTTATGTTGGCAACCTGCTTAACGGACTTACGCCTTGGTGCAAGATTCCACACAATAATCGTGGATTTACCCTCCAAGGAGCCCGAGTGAGTTTGACCAACGTTCGTTCCAGGTACAACAAAGACTTCCTTTCACTGTCACCTTGTGTAAGGACCCTAAAGATTATGGCTACTAAGGACACCAACTCTCAGTCAGCCTCTGGGTGGGTACACTGGACAGTCCAGTCCGAACGTATGGGCAGGATAACAAGTCCGAAATCCTTCAAGAGAACTGAGGACAAGTGGACCGATAGAACTCCAAAGGACCTTGAACGAATTCAGAATTCACGAAGCACCGAGACCAAATGAAGACAGTTGGACCTCAAGAAGAACCCCCAAAATACGATCTTACTACTATGAACGGTTAAACCTCGGAGGGATAATCTTCGTTGCTCTCTCGAATATGACCTCGTGCGTAACCCCTGTGTGAGAGGGTGATCCCAACTATGCTTATACGAAAATTGGATTTACTCTCCCTATCGCAAGATGATAAGTTTGTTTTGAATGCTTTGGAGAGTTATACTCACACCCTAATCCAAAGCGCTAATCCTAGTCTAATGTTGGTGGAAGAATCTAAAAAGAAAAAATTTCTAGATCGATTTTTAATTAGCTTTTATTTTAGTGGTTGTTCTTTACTCAGAGGTGAATGAGAGTGAAACTAATGATGTTATGACTCGAATCCCAAATAAGTAAAAGAATGATAAGCAAACGTTCCTTTCGATGAACTTCTATTTACGGGAAGGAGAAGAGTTTTCTTTCTTTCACTACCACACACAACAATGCAGACATTTCATGCAATTGTTTTCAACAAGAATCCATTGCAGTGCTAAATCATTCATAAATTGTTTCTAGTATCCAAAAACCAATCGTAAAAAGTATCCTTTCGTTTGATCATGAATGTGAATTGATTTGATTTAATGCTTCATATGCCAATAAAAAGATCTCACTGTTGCAGCTTTTAGACAATGGGAAGCAAGAATCACACAAACAAAAAGGCACTCTCACAACAATCAATAAGAAGCAAAAAACAAACTAAATTTTCCAAAAAGAACACCAAAAACAACAAAACACACTTGAGAAATTTGCTTGGAAAGATATGAAGACCAGCGACCAATTAAAACAATAAAGAGATCCTTGAGTTTCCTTGTAATAATCTTCAACCGATTAGATGAACGAAAAAGTATCAAAATGAACCCAAAATCTTGAAAAAGAAAGGGTGATTTCGTAACAAGGAAATACTTATAAAATCCAAACAAAGATCAAAAGTATTAAAAGAAGCGGGTTGCAGGTTTGACAGAAGACGCAAGTTGACAAAACAAGTCCTGAGCTAGAAAGAAAACCCAAAAAATTACACCCAACACAAAGGTAGTAAACAATTTTTCAAAATGGAGAAAAATCGGCGCTCTGGTTATATCAGCACCAGAGCGCTACAACGCTCCCTAAAGCACTGTAGGGGAGCACCGATCAGGAAATCAATGCTCTCGCTGTAAAGGAAAAGGGCGAAGGTTTCTGAGAAAGAAAAGGATCAACCCAGAAAAATAAAAAGCTCAGGAAGTTTGATTAACAGTCTATGTGAGACAACTTCAGGACTGACAACAGATGTATAAAAGAGAAAAATACAAGAAGTAGGATCTGAAGATAAGCAAAAGATAAAACAAAACCAAGGAAAGAAACCAAAACTGAAAGCTTCGCTCCCTAGTATGGTCGCCGATTTTTRTTGTAGGAAAATTTCCCTACGGATAGGTAACTATCCTCTTSGATCTTAGACCCCTATTACCAAGACARAAAGATGCTAACATTGGACACTAACATTCCTTTAAATGTAGTTAAAYTAGTCAAAGGGAAAAGAGGAAGAAAGTATGATGTACCTTTTTTTGAAGCTTGTCCTCACTTAGTCCAGGCTGAACTTGATCTTCAAGCCCTTTAATAAGATCTGCAATCCAATAGACAACAAAGACAATGCATGCTTCCTATTCTACCAAGACTAGTTTAAACTAAATTTATCAACAAAAGACAAGCCTATGCAATTGTACACAAACTTGAACGAAATAGGCCAAGCATATATTAATGAGAACATTACAAGGCACTTACAATTTGTAGATGCAGTTGCAACAACCTCTCAAAGTCCTCCTTGTCCAACCCCTTGCTCGAAAGATCCACGATTAGAATAACAATACTTTTTGCTGATATTCTCCTCTCTTTTCACCATGAGAATGCCTTCTTTTATAGGCTTTGAGAGGCTCAACCACCTTAGTTATCTTTGGAATAAGTTGAGGATATGACTCCATCAGTTGTGGTATCTCCCTTAGATGCAGCCTAAAGCTTGGATTTGAGCAAAACCAACTTGGATCATTTCTAACTGTCCTTAGAGCTAAGGGGGATTTCTTCCCATGATTCTCTCAACCAATCAACGCTCCCTCAAAACTGGCAACAAAGCGTTGTAGCGCTCCCTGCTAGGTGGACAAGGAGCACTAGCACTCCCTGCATGTAAGCAGGGGAGCGTTGATCTTCCAAAAGTTCGTTAATATGACCATTTCTCAAGGCAAAATATTTTGCTAAGCTTGCCAAATGATGTGTTTTCCTCTTCTAACATGTCTTAGAGGATATATCAAGTGTCTCTATGGTGTCGTTCACAATGCGACATATGTAGGACGAAAATGCGACATTTACAACACTTGCAACAAAAGTGCGACACTTGCGACACTTGCGATAATGATAATGGGACATTATCGAAGTGAAGAATTTTGACGTGTAACAATCATGCCATAATCTCTCGAAGTTAGGTTGAACTTCTCTTCCATTGATCGAAGAGAGAAAAGTCTCCCATGAGTCAGGGAGGCCATCAACTTCCGTTTGTACAAGGTCATCATCATCCACTGCAATTCCAATTGTTGTAAGCTGGTCTCTTGTTTCAGCAATCTTGGAAAAGAAGGCAGAGATAGGTTCATCCTTCCCCATCTTTAATGTACGTCGTTGTTTCTTCAATATCCTCTTTTGAGTTGGAGCCTTCTTTTCATATAGATTTGTTAGGTCATCAAAGCATTCCTTGGCTGTCCTTAGATGACCAATGAGGGGCATCATGCTGTCCTTAACTGAATCAAAGATGATTCTTTTAGCTTTGGCCTGACTCTTCTTATATGCTGCCATGCCTGTATTTGAAGTGGGTTCTTCTATCACCCTGGTAACCAGCTCTTCCAAGTCACCCTCTTCTAGTATGTTAAACACCCTAGCCTTCCAAGCATTGAAGTTGGAGGCCCCTTCAAGCCTATCTTCTGCTTTGAATGAAGATGAAGCCATGTTGATTTGAAGATAAAAAGCCTTACTGCTGATCTGCAAAACAAACCCTAAAACAAGGATCTACGGAGGCTCAAAAGTCTACCACTATTGAGCTCTTTTCACGCCCTATGCTCTGATACCATGTTAGATTTTTAGAAAAAATAAAACAGAGATATCTTTTTAAAATTGAACTCTACTGTACATATAGATTAACACTTTAAACATAAATTTCAAGTAGATGAAATACTGAAAATACAAAACTGAATATGCTAAAGAGAACAAACTTAATCTAGGATTGATCATGAACAAAAAATAACATTTATGAATATTAAATTGAACTAGAAACATAAGTAAATAAGAGTGCAACCAGATTTGAACTTTAACTTAGCAAAACAAATAATAGAAGTACCTGATGTAAGGCACTCCCCTTTCTTTATGCTCAGACAAGCTTTGAAGGTCATGGATCAAACCCTCATCATCATGATCTTTAAGTGGACAATTTTATCAAGAAGAACTCAACAAGAGAAAACTGATATAGGAATCCCCAAAGACCACAAGAAGGCTCAACCAAAACTGTCCAACATGAACTGTAGTGCAAAACCCTCGAGACATAATTTGATAAACAACAATAGGAGGGTTCACAGGTTGGAGCCAAAGAGAAACACCCTCAACAACAGAGAAGAAACTTAGCGATAGCCTGGAGAGATGAGGGAAGGAGCCAACGGGTTGCCTAGGAGGCAGCGACACCCTTACAACACATAGCGACAACAAGGAGAGGGGCCTAAGGAAAGCCGCGACACCTACAACAACAAGGGGAAGGTCCGCGACACTTACACACAACAAAAGGGAGGTCCGTGGCTCCAATACCCAGCAGTAGGAAGACCAGAAATAACCACCAGCCAGCAAGAGGAACAAAACTAGGAAGGCAACACCTCAAACAAGAAAGAGAGATTCCACCAAGAAGGCCGTACACCCAACATAAGAGCCAATCTGAGATAGCCGCAGAAAAACAGACTTAGAAGAGGAGTGCAAGTGAATGTAGTAATGAGAGAGGGGTAGGTCTTTATTTATAGTTTTGGGAAGGGTTAGAATTTAGCGTTAATTAAAACCTAAAAAATAAAACAAATAAAAATTAATATTTTAATTACTTAAAATATTAATCACAAAGTCAAATAAGTCAAAGTGACTTATAGAAGACCAACACGCCATCAAGCAAGATGGAGAAAGAGAATCAAACAAGGGGAGGTTGCAAGACTAAGTCAAAGGGGTCTTCTTCAAAGGTAAACTGCCCACATATGTCTCATGCTAACTTATAAGCATTTATCATCCCTGCACAAGAGGAGAAACCAACGATGTGGTCATGTCCATCTTCTAGCTGCTCCTAGGTCTCATGGACCATCTCGTCAGAGAAGAAGAAGATCACACATCATCACATCTTGGCACACAACCGAGAACTACTTGGTCCAAGACCAGGATACCCCATAACACATCTGGGGGCCCTAGAACACATCTACGGTCTTTTATCCACAAGGTACAAGACCAAGGATCAACCCAAGCGTTTAAGCAAGGATTCCCTGGAACACATCCAGGGGCCCTAGAACACATCTAGGGACTTATATCATCAGCCACCAAGGATCAATCCAAGCACCGAGCAAGGATTCCTTGGAACACATCCAGGGGCCCTAGAACACATCTAGGGACTTACTGTTTGGTCCTTGACCAAGAACCCCAAAAATACACTGGGGGCCCCTCACTAGGGTCTTTTTCCATGGCTTAAACTACTTGGTCCCAAACCAAGAACCCGAGGAGCGTATTGGGGGCGCTAGATCTCAGCTAGGATCTTATGCCATCCTCCCGGAGAATGGCTCTTGCAGCTGCACTAATTTTAAAAAGGAGACTCACTTTCATAAAGAGTCTCACTCCCCAAAGATATTCCAGAAATATCATAAGGGTCAAAGAAAGGGAAAAGATTTCTCCTCCTACCATATTATCATTGTTATAAGATGGGATACATTGCTAAGAATTGTCCTGCCAGAAGGGAAGAATACAAGAGGAGAAATAACAAAAGACATCATGCCCATGCA